>JALNQF010000047.1:0-272583 GCA_028456385.1 Ophiosphaerella korrae | reverse complement strand
TTTTTTATCTCTATTACTATAAGTAGCGTTATCTAGTAATTAGACGTAAAAAGCTTATCTCTATTACTAATAATACTCTTTAGTATTCTATATCTTTATATTAGTACTTCTAGTAGTACGTGTCCTAGCTAATCTACTATATAGTTACTTTAGAATTTCTTTATCTTAGCGTATTTTATAAATTAGTCTACGATTACTATTATTATATTATATCCTATTCTTATTACTAAGTCCTTTAATATTAGTAGTTCTATAATAAAGTCTATTATAATATCTATTTATAGTTCTTTTAGTATCTTAATTACTTATATTTCTATTATAGGCCTCCTATTATCGACTATAAGTACTTATCTTAAAAGGGGTTAGTAGATTACAAGGTAATAGTAAAAGCTTAAGAGTAATCTATAATAACTATAAATAATAGAAAATGTTTTATAACTATCTTGTATTAGTATTCTATAGTTAAAAGATTAAATTACTAATACTATCTTAATAATACGTATCTTACTAACTATATACTCGTTGTAATCTATAATCTATAGTTACTAAGATAAATAGATTATAGATTATTCTAATCTATAATCTATAGCTACTAAAAGTCTATAGATTATAGATTAGCTTAGGTATCCTAGTTATATATAGTCTCTTAATTAAGATTATTACTCTACTCGTCCTATACTTTATTAGTACCTAAGTTAAGACTAATTAGTTCTATCCTAATTTCTTCTATTACACCTATAATACTATTTCCTCTCTTAAGTAGGTCTTAGTTTACTTATTCTAGAACTAAAGTTATTAGTCTAGTTTCTTTGTTAATATAGAGTTCTTTATCCTCCCTTATAACTATTTTATCTATACGTTATTACTACCTTCTTACTAATTGCGTATTACGTAATAGTATTAAAATATTCCCTTATTCTCGTTATACTTCTCCTAAATTAAATCCTAAGTCTCTTCCTTATATTATTTCTACAAATAATAGTAGGGCTTATAAGGCGTATATTTATACAAATATATATAGTTCTTATAATATATCTAGTATTTCTCTTTCTAAGTATACGTTTATTATACTTATTCTTGCGTCTAGGCTTAATAATAATAGGGAAAGCTATTAACTAGACTTAAGAGAAATTACTATCTTAAATTATAGAGGCTAAAGCTAAGTATAAGCGTATCTAGGAGCTTACGTAGAGTAAGCTAGTAAAGAATTAAACTTGTCTCTCTTGCCTTTATAAGATAAAGGCCTTAAATAATAAGAAATTAGCTAAGTAGTTAGTAGCTCTAGAAGCTAAGCTAGATCTAGATAAGGCGTTTAGTATTACTATAGTAGGTCCTACGCTAGACGTCTCTATTATCTCTCTATCTATTATTAGTAATATTAGTTCTCTTAGTTTACTACTAGGCGTTCTAGAGGGTTTTAACTTTAGAACTCTTCTAGTTTCTTAAGGTAACTAAGGTTATCTTCTAGTTCCTATATTTTCTCTTATAGTTATCCTTTTTTATCTATACCTATCTATTTTACTATATAATAGTTTCTTTTATTATAGAACTAGTATACTAAGATTTCTTTAACTTCTTATTCCTCTTATTCTCTATACGTATCTACTTTGTATACTAGTAGTTCTACCTCTTGTAGTACTTATTCTAGTAGGGCTATATAGAATATTAGGTATATCTTTATTTTATTTAGTAGCTTTAGTTTAAATATAACTAGTATAACTTCTTTCTTAATTTTATATAGTCTTATCTTAACGTAGTCTAATTTTAAACTAAGTTATTTACTTTTAATATTCTTTTATACTAACTATACTTTTTCTCTCTCTCTAAATTAAAGTCCTCTTTTATATTTCTTATTATAATACTTTACTATTTAATTATATAGAAATTCTACGTCCTATCTTAGCTATTTATATATATCTTTAAGTCTATTAGTAAAGTTTTCTCTTCTTAAGGACTAAGATATCTAATTCTATAGTATCTAATATATATTAGGCTTAAATCTATAGTTTATAAAGAAAGGTAATACTTTTATTACTATATTCTTTACGCTATTATATACTAATTGTGCTATAGGTAGTAGCTATACCTAATTGTTCTAGTTATAGTTAAGGTAGCATCTTAAGTACTATTCTACTATCTAATTTATTTGTTCTAATTATTTATCTATTTATAGGTAGTATGCTGTAGACATTATATATTATATTCCTAATTACGCTATTATCGTTCCCTATAGTTTTAATATAAATCGTATATCTCTATCTATAATAATCTTATCTAGTAGTCTATATTAACTAATTATAGTTCCTAGAACCTAGTATATAGTAACTTCTATCCTACTTTTTTCTTTATATAGTCTAAAGTATATATACTTTATAAGTTTATCTACTATTATTAAGATTCTATTATATTTAACTCCTAATATTAGATCTTTAGACTTAGGTAACTTTATAATAAAGTCTATTGTAATAACTCCTTATAGTTATTCTAGTACTTCTACTAGTTATAGTATTCTATATAGTGCGTATCTATTATATTTATTCCTTTAGTATTCTATATAGTCTTGTAGTACTTCTATTACTAATTATCTTACTTTTAGAATATAGTAGTCTTATAGTAGTCTATCTAATATTTTGTTAATACTTTAGTAACTATATACTAGTAATTTATAGAATTATTGTATAAATTCCCTTTAAATTTTTCTTAGAATATATATTCTTCTATATACTTATATAAATCTATCTTAGATTTTAAGTTTCTCTATTTCTTTAGATACTTCTTGCGTTATTTTCTAAATCTATTTATTTAGCTCGCTATTTGTCCTCTTAAGTATTATAGCTATCTTAAGTATATTTAGGACTAAATATCTTTCCTTGTTCTTAACTAGAACTATACTAGTAGCGCTTACTTCTTCTTATAAGTCTAGTCTTCTACTTAGAGCGTCTATAAATTAGTTATCCTTCTCTTTTATATATATTATTTCTATATTAAATATTAATAGAAACTCCTACTATCTTATATAGCGTTATAATAGCTCTTTATTTATTATAAATCCTATAAGATTCTTATAGTCTATATAAACCTTTATCTAGTACTTTACTCCTTATAGGTATACTCTCTATTATTTAAATACTTTGTAGATTACTAGTATCTCTTTATTATAGATTAGGTAATTAAGTTCTACTATTTTTATCTTCTTAGAGAAGTATTTAACTAAGTATTCTTTTTTAGTCTCTATATCTTTTTATATTAGTGCTATTCTATAGACTAAGTTTAATACGTCTATTTTTACTATCGCTAGTAGTTCTAGGTTATATATTCTAATAACTAGGTTTTCTATAAACTTCTTTTTTATTCTCTTAAATACCTTGTCGCATTCTTTTATCTATTTAAATAGCGTATCTTTTTTTATAAGTCTTGTAATTAGCTCTATATCTTTAGAGTATCCTACTATTAACTTTCTATAGAAGTTAGCTAGCCTATAAAATTATTGTACTTCTTTTAAGTTCTTTAGTGTTAGCTATTTATTAATTAAGTTAATCTTTTCTAGGTTAATTTTAATTTTTCCTAGTTTAATAATAAATCTAAGGAAGTCTATTTCTTTTATATAGAACTTGTATTTTCTTATCTTAAAAAATATTTTAGCTTCTACTAGTTTCTTTAGCACTTTGTATATATATTATACGTATTCTTCCTCTATTTCTAAGAATATAAGGATGTTGTCTAAGTACGCAAATATAAATATATCTAAGTATTCTCTTAGTACTATATTAATTCTCTCTTAGAATACTACTAGTGCGTTTATTAAACTAAATAGTATAACTAAGTATTTATATAGTCTATATTATGTTCTAAATACTATTTTCTACTTATCTCCTTTCTTAATTCTAATCTAGTAGTATACGTTTTATATATCTAGTTTCGTAAAGATCTTTACTCTTTATAGCTTATCTTATATTTTATCTATTCGTAGTAGTAGGTATTAGTTCTTATTTATAATTGCGTTAGTTTTTCTAAAATCTATATAGGGTCTTTTATTACTTATTCCCTTTTTATTTATAAATATTAATCTATATACTACTAAGGATTTAGATTCTCTTATCTATCTTTTCTTTATTACATTTTATATAAATAATCGTTTAATCTTAGATTCTTCTTCTATTTTTTAGTAGACTAGGCTCTATCCTACGTTTTTTTCTTCTTCTAGTTCTATTACTAAGTTCTATAGTTAGTATTCTAGAAGGTAATCTTCTAGTTCTATAAGCTACTTTTCCTATTTCTTATATTCTTCTAGGAATTCTCCTTTATAGGTACTTATATTAGCCTTTAGTATATCTATTTTATTATAACTAATTTTTTCTATTCTCTAATTAATATATAGGTTAGTTATCTATAACTATAGTATACCTAATATTATATCTTGTTTGTTATTAATTGTTGTTATATCTATAACTATATTCTAGATTTCTAGTCTTTCTAACCTTAGTGTTAAAGGTACTATCTTAAACTATATAGGTTCCTAGAATAGTTTCTCTTTAATTGTACTTAGTTATTAAGGGTACTTCTTTATTATATACTTTATTCCTTATTTCTCTATAAACTTCTTTAATATAAAGTTTCTTATAGCTCTACTATTAATTATTAATCGTACTTTCTTTCTTTAGTATATACCTGTTTTTGTAATATATAGGCCTCTTATACCTTCTAGCTTTTCTTACTTTAGTAATTTATTAAATTGTCTATCTTTCTAGAGCTATAGCTCTATTTTAAGTTTATATTCTTTGTATTTTAGATATTTATTATTTGTATATTTATACTATAGTCCTCCTTAGACGCATTTCTTAGTTAGCTTAGGTCTAGGCTTTACTACTAGGTATCTATCTTCTAGGATTATTTCTTATCCTTAGATATTTTCTACTATAATTACTCTTGTATAATTATAGCCTTTTCTTCTTATAGGCTATATATTATTATTTACTTTAGAGTTCCTATATATAATATAATCCTTATCTAGGTATAATATCTATAATACTTTAAAATATACTAGATATTTTAGGTCTATTATCTTATTATCCCCTTCCTAGTACTTATCTTTACTAGGTATATCTATTATTAAGATATAGTATATTACTAGTACTCTTAGTATATAGGCTTTATTAATCTATTATATCTTTCTTATAAGGTACTACTACTCTCTTTATATAAGTATTCTTCTTACTATAACTATATATTGTTTTATCTATTCTTAAAATAGTATAAACTTTATTTCTTTAAGATTACGTTCTTTCTAGTCTTTATACGCTTCCTCTATACTTATAACTATTAAGTATATCTAAATAAACTTCTATTCTTTATTTTATTCCTCTATATCTATTATAGTATAGCTATTATAACTATATATTATTAGCTAGGTATACTTTATATTTCTTATACTAACTTGTCTTTTACTTCTTTGTAGTCCTTTAGAGGGAGCTATAGTAGTCTCTTTATCTAGTACTAGTCTATCGGCTTAGATTAATAGTACTAGAGGCTCTTCTCTTTCTAAGTCTTCTATTAGTAGGTCTATTACTTAGGCTATATCTTTTAGCTAAGCTTTTATTCTATCTTCCTTTATTATAGCTACTCTATATCTACGCTTCTATAAGAACTATACTACTCTCTATTTACTAGAAAGATATATATAGTAGTTGTTATTATAATAAAAGGTCTAATAGAGTATTATATATTATACTTCTTTACTCCTAGCTACTTTCTCTTAAGGTTTAGCCTATACTTATAGTGCTTCCTTCTTTTTTTTAGTTATTTTTAACTAAGTTTCTTTCTTTAGGTCCTTACTCTTATAGTCTTTTACAAAGTATCTTAGTTTCTTGTATTTATAGTATACTATATCCTTCTTTAACTTAGATCTATAATTCTTTATATAGTAGCCTAGTTTACTATAGTTAAAGTACGTAAAGTCTTTATTCTTTTTCTTTCTTCTATCTTTATTAGCATTAAGGACTATAGAGTCTCCCTTATTATAGTTCTAGGTGTAACCTCTATATTTATTCTTCTTCTATTCTCGAAGATTATTATTAATTTATATTACTTATTACTTTAGGGCTTCTAGTATTTATAGTTTCTCTATATATATTATCTTGTATTAGATCTTAGAGTTAAGTCCTTGTTTAAATCGTAATATTAAGGCTAACTTATTCTATTCTATATTTTGTAATAGTTATTTAAACTATAATATATACTTTAGAATACTCTAATTCTATATAAGCTTCTCTAGTTACTCTTTAGCTTATTAGGTAATATCTATATCTCTAAATACTACTCTTATTTGTTTAGTAAAGTATTTATAACTTCTAAAAATAGCTCTAGTTTTATCCTTTTATATTATTAGAGAGTATATTGTATAATCTATCTAGTAAGGCTTGTACTATCTTATTGCGTCTTCTTTAAGGTGTAGTCTAATATATATTACCTTCTTTTCTTCTATATTAAAGTATAGTACTTATACATCTATCTAGAGTTGTACTAATATAATAAAGGGTTTTAGCTTTTCCCTTATTCTATTAAACTTCTTAAGTATAGGTATCTTTAGTAGTTTCTTTGTCGCGCTTATCTTTAGGCGTTACGTAATTAGTTCTATCTAGTTCTATCCTTTAATAATAGCTTTAATTTATACTTTATTCTATTTTGTATAATCTTGTAGTTCTTTATTCTATATTTCTAAAGCGTTAATTACTATCTTTATATCTTCTTTTTTAGAGATTAGGTTGTTTATATAGTTTTTAACATCTCTCTATACTATATTATCTAACTTATAACTACTTAGAGGTGCTTTACCTCCTTTTTTAGTTAAACTTTCTACTATTGTATTAGCTAGACTGCGCGCTACTTACGCTTTGCTTCTTGTAATAACTAAATTAGTAAGGTGTTATAGGCCTCTTATTGTTAACTATAGGTACTTATCTTAAAGGGGGTTAGTAGATTACAAGGTAATAGTAAAAGCTTAGAGGTAATCTATAATAACTATAAACAATAGAAGATGTTTTATAACTATCTTATATTAGTGTTCTGTAGTTAAAGGATTAAATTACTAATACTATCCTAATAATACGTATCTTACTAACTATATACTCGTCGTAATCTATAATCTATAGTTACTAAGATAAATAGATTATAGATTATCTTAATCTATAATTTATAGCTACTAAGAGTCTATAGATTATAGATTAGCCTAGGTGTCCTAGTTATATATAGTCTCCTAATTAAGATTATTACCCCGCTCGTCCTATGCTTTGTTAGTACCTAAGTTAGGACTAATTAGTTCTATCCCGATTTCTTCTATTATACCTATAACAATTTCTCTATAAAGTATATATATCTCGTACTTATTCTTCTAGTAATCTACGTATTTCTTAATAAACTACGTTACTTTCTCCTTTATCTTACTTAATCTATAGTTCCTTTAGATTAGTTCTATAGTTTATATAATCTCTAAGTACTTATATACTAAGTTATTATAGTATTATTATATAATTACTTCTTATAATTCTTCTAGAACTTTATTTATAATCTTAACTAAGTTATTAATTTTTTACTCCTTTACTAGTTGTATATTTAGTACTAGGTATCTTTATCTATTATCTTAGAGTATAGCTTCTTCTACTACTTATCTCTTTCTTATAATATTATATCTTTAGCTAAGTATATCTACTTAGCTATTTTCCTTACTTAGTACGTACTAGATCTTAAATTTATACTATCCTAGTAGTTCTAACTATTATATCTACCTATCTTTTAACTTTTTACTTATTATAAAGTATATTAGGTTCTTGTAATCTATCTTAATAATTACTTCTATTATACTTTTAGCGTATACTCTCTAATATTTAAGCGTATTAACTATTATAAGTAGCTTCTTATTATATATATTATATCTTTCTTCTTATTCTATAAACTTCCCTAAATAGTATATAATTAGATACTATTTCTCTTTATACTCTTGTAGTACTATCGCTCTATAAGCTAGATTAGATATATCTATTTTAATAACTAAGGTCTTATTACTATAAAATTACTTTAAAACTAGTAGTATAATATAAGCTTACTTAAGTTCTTTATAAGCTTATTTCTACTCTACTCCTTATTTTTATATTATATCTTTTCTTATAAGCTTTATAAGTAGTAGTACTTTCTTTAAAAATCTTTCTATAAAGTATTAGTTAAAGTTAATAAATCCTAAGAATAATTATATATCTTTAACTATCTTAGGTTCTTTCTATTCTTCTACTACTTTAATCTTTTCTTAGCTTATTTTAACTTTATTAATACCTATTATATATCCTAGAAACTTTACTTCTATCTTATACTATTTATACTTCTTTAGCTTTAGTTATAGGTTATATTAGTCTAAGTACTATAGTACTATTATTACTTACTCTATATACTTACTTTCTTCTTTAGAATATATTAGTATATTATCTAGGTAAGCTATAATAAACTTATCTAAGTATTTTTATAATATATTATTAATTAGTCTTTAGAATATTACTAGTATATTTATTAGTCTAAAAGGTATTACTATATACTTATAATATCTATAGCGTGTTTAGAACGCTATTTTCTACTCTTTACTTACCTTAATTCTTATTAGGTAGTATCTATCCTTTAGGTCTAGCTTTATAAAAATCTTAGCTTAGCTTAGCTTATCTTAGAGTTTATC
This sequence comes from Ophiosphaerella korrae, assembly GCA_028456385.1. NCBI lineage: Eukaryota > Fungi > Ascomycota > Dothideomycetes > Pleosporales > Phaeosphaeriaceae > Ophiosphaerella > Ophiosphaerella korrae. The sequence goes on along the minus strand of JALNQF010000047.1, from coordinate 263,870 downwards.
TATATTTAGTAGTAGGTAGTAGTCTTTTACTATAATATTATTTAGTTTTTAGTAATTTATATATATCTTTAGTAGTCTCTTCTTCTTTAGTATAAAGAGAATTAGAAATCTTACTAATAATAAGGATTCTTGTATATATCCTTTCTTTAGGTCTCTATTTAGTCTTTCTTAGAGTATTACTAATTTACTCTCTATTAATTAGTAAATAAGCCTAAAAGGTAGCTCCTTTCTTTCTTATAACTTAATTATATAGTCCTAAGGTTAGTACTTAGGTAATACTAGTATATCTATCTCTTCTATAAACAAGTAGCTAAACTTCTTATATTATTCTAGGATCTTAGAAGTTACGTATTACTCTTCTACTCTTACTTCTTAGCCTAGCACCCTACTAGTACTTATAAAGTTACTTATTCTCTTTTAATAAGTTACTATTAAAGCTACTATCTTATATAGTACCTTCTTATCTACTATTAAATACTACTAATATATAAGCTTAGATCTACGTACGTCTTTATAGTTATTAAATAAGAAGTTCTAGTTTTTCTAATTAACTCTAGGATTAAACTCTTATAGCTATAAGAGTCCTAGTATAATATCTTTATTAGCTAAAACTAATATATCTAGAGTAATCTTTATACTATATCCTTAAATAATAATCTCTATAGTTACTTTATTACTTACTATTAAGTTCTCTAGTATTAGTTATCTATTCGCGATATAGATTAAGTATAGTATTTTCTTTACTTATAGTTTAAGTCCTACTTATTTTACTACTTTAGGTATAATTAGGTTTATAAATAACTTTAAATCTACTAATACTTTTATTTTTTCTCTTCCTATTTTTACTAAGAGTTTAATAAGTCTTTTAGTATTAATAGTATTATAGCTTCTAGATATATATCTAGTATTAGCTATTTACTTAAAAAAGACTTAATCTTATAATCTTTATTTATCCTTTACTAAAATCTTTAGAGTATCTTAATCTCTTTATATTATTTATACTTCTTAAGCGTATAGGTTTACTAGATTAAATTAATATATTAGTTATTTATAAGTATCTTACTTGTATTTATATTTTCTTTAGTTATACTTAGAAAGTACTTTACTTCTTACTTATTCTATAAGTATTATTTATATATTATTTTTATATACTCTTCTTAGTTCTATTTATATCTAGATCTCTTATAAGAGAAATATCTAGATCTTATTTTATTAAAGTAGTAAGTAAAGTAGTTATTATAGTAATATCCTATTTATAATAATAATAAGTAGTTTAGGTTATATAAGTATAACTAGTGTTATAGGTATAATAGAAGAAATCGAGATAGAACTAATTAGTCCTAACTTAGGTACTAACGAAGTATAAGACGAGCGGGGTAATAATCTTAATTAGGAGATAATACACAACTAAGATACCTAGACTAATCTATAATCTATAGACTCTTAGTAGCTATAGATTATAGATTAAGATAATCTATAATCTATCTATCTTAGTAACTATAGATTATAGATTAGAGTAATCTATAATCTATTTATCTTAGTAATTATAGATTATAGATTATAACAAGTATATAGTTAGTAGGATATATATTATTAGGATAGTATTAGTAATTTAATTTTTTAACTATAGAACGCTAACATAAGATAGTTATAAAACATCTTCTATTATTTATAGTTATTATAGATCTAAATATAAACTTTTACTATTACCTCCTAATCTACTAACCTTCTAATACAAGTACTAGTAGTTAATAATAGGTAGCCTGTTATACTTTACTAATTTAGTTATTAAGAAAAGTAAAGCGTAAGTAGTGTATAGTCTAGCTAATATAATAGTAGAAAGTTTAACTAAAACTAGTAAAGCCCCTAAGAGTAGTTATAAGTCTAATAGTACTATATAGGAAACAATTAAGAACTAAATTAATAACTTAATCTTAGATAAAGAAGATATAAAAATAGTAATTAATACTTTAGAAACGTAGAATAAAGAACTATAGGATTACGTAAAATAAAACAAAGTATAGATTAAGGTAATTATTAAAAGATAGAACTAGATAGAGCTAATTATATAACGCCTAGTAATAAGTGCTATAAAGAAACTACTAAAGATACCTATCTTTAAGAAATTTAATAGAATAAGGAAGAAACTAAGACCTTTTATAGCTTTAGTACAACTCTAGATAGATATACAAGTACTATACTTTAATATAGAAGAAAAAAAAGTAATATATATTAGACTATACCTTAAAGAAGATACAATAAGATAGTATAAACCTTACTAGATAGATTATATAACACACTCTCTAATAACTTAGAAGAATAAAACTAGAGCTATCTTTAAAAGCTATAAATACTTTACTAAATAAATATAAGTAGCATTCGGGGATATAGATATTACTTAATAAGCTAAAGAGTAGCTAGAAAAGCTTATATAGACCTAGAGTGTTCCTAAGTATATATTATAATTTAAATAACTATCCTAGAATATAGAATAGAACAAGTTAGTATTAATATTACAATTTAAACAAGGACTTAACTCTAAAATCTAATACGAAATAATATATATAGAAAAACCTAGTACACTTTAAAGTATTATAGCTAGTATACTTAGATAAGAATTATATTATATATAGGAACTATAAAGTAAATAATAGTATATAGCTTATAAGAAGAAGAGGCTATAACTATATAAAAGTAATTCTAGTAGAAGATATCTAAGGATAGAAAATATTCTTAGAAAATAGATACGTAGTAGTAAGACCTAGCCTAATACTATCTAAGAAATACGTTTAAGGAGGACTATAGTATAAATATATATATAATAAATATCTAAAGTATAATAAATATAAGCTTAAGGTAGGGCTATAGCTATAAAAAGATAGATAATTTATAAAATCGCCTAAGTAAGAATAGCTAGAAGGTATAGGAGGCCTATATATTACAAAAGAAAGTATATACTAAGAGAAGAAAGTATAACTAATAATTAATAGTAGAGCTATAAGGAACTTTATATTAAAGAAGTTTATAGAAAAGAAAGGAATACGTTATATAATAAAGAAGTATCCTTAATAACTAAGTACAATTAAAGGAAAACTATTCTAGGAACCTATTAGGTTTAAAATAGTTCTCTCTACACTTAAACTAGAAGGAATAATAATTAAAAATATAGTTATAGATATAACGACAATTAATAATAAATAAGATATAATACTAGGAATACTATAGTTATAAATAACTAACCTACATATTAATTAGAGAATAAGAAAAATTAGCTACCTAAAGAAAGATATATTAAAAGCTAACATAAACACAACTAAAGGAGAATTCCTAGAAAAATATAAGAAATAGGAGAAACAACTTATTAAACCTAAAGATTACCTTCTAGAATACTATTTATAGGACTTAGTAATAGAAATAGAAAAAGGGAAAAACGTAGGATAGAGCTTAGTCTACTAAAAAATAGAAAAAGAATTAAAAATTAAATAAGAATTTATCTAAAACGTAATAAAAAAGAGATAAATAAAAGAATCTAAGTCTTCTATAGTATATAAACTTATCTTTATAGATAAAAAAGGAATAAGTAATAAGAGACTATACGTAGATTTTAGAAAAACTAATATAGTTATAAATAAAAACTAATACTCCTTACTATAGATAGATATAATATAAGATAAGCTATAGAAAGTAAAGATCTTTACAAAGTTAGATATCTAGAACACCTACTATTAGATTAGAATTAAAAAAGGCAATAAATAGAAAATAGTGTTTAGAATATAGTATAGACTATATAAATACATAGTTATACCTTTTAGCTTAATAAACGTACTAGTAGTATTCTAAGAAAGAATTAATATAGTACTAAGAGAGTACTTAGACGTATTTACGTTTATATACTTAGACAACATCCTTATATTCTTAGAAATAGAGGAAGAACACGTATAATATATATACAAAGTACTAGAGAAACTAGTAAAAGCTAAGATATTTCTTAAGATAAGAAAATATAAATTTTATATAAAAGAAATAGATTTCCTAAGGTTTATTATAGAACTAGGAAAGATTAAGATTAATCTAAAAAAGATTAAGTTAATTAATAAATAGCTAACACTAAAAAACCTAAAAGAGGTATAATAATTTTATAGGCTAGCTAACTTTTATAGAAAGCTAATAGTAAGATACTCTAAAGATATAGAACTAATTACAAGACTTATAAAGAAAGATACGCTATTTAAATAGACTAAGGAATATAATAAGGTATTTAATAAGATTAAAAGAAAATTTATAGAGAATCTAGTTATTAGAATATATAACCTAAACCTACTAGCAATAGTAAAAATAGATATATTAAACTTAGTCTATAGAATAGCACTAATACAAGAAGACCTAGAAACTAAAAAAGAATATTTAGTTAAATACTTCTCTAAGAAAATAAAGCTAGTAGAGCTTAACTACTTAATTTACAACAAAGAGATACTAGCAATCTACAAAGTATTTAAATAATAGAGAATATACTTATAAAGAGTAAAATACCTAATAAAGGTCTATATAGACTATAAGAATCTTATAGGATTTATAATAAATAAGGAGTTATTATAACGCTATATAAGATAGTAAGAATACTTATTAATATTTAACTTAAAAATTATATATATAAAAGAGAAAGATAACTAATTTATAGACGCCCTTAGTAGAAGACTAGACTTATAAGAAGAAGTAAACATAACTAGTATAGTTCTAGTTAAGAATAAAGAAAGATATTTAGTCTTAAATATACTTAAAATAGCTGTAATACTTAAAAAAAAGAATAGCGAGCTAGACAAATAGATTTAGAAAACAACGTAAGAGGTATCTAAAGAAATAAAGAAACTTAAAATCTAGGAAGGAATTATATAAGCCTATAGAAGAGCGTATATTCTAAGAAAAATCTAAAGAGAATTTATATAATAATTTTACAAATTACTAGTATATAGTTATTAAAGAATTAATAAAACCCTTAATAGGTTACTATAAGACTACTATATTCTAAAAGTAAGATAACTAGTAATAGAAGTACTACAAGACTATATAGAATACTAGAGAAATAAGTATAGTAGATATATACTATATAGAATATTATAACTAGTAGAAGTACTAAAATAACTATAGAGAGTTATTATAATAGACTTTATTACAAAATTACTAAAGTTAAAAGACTTAATATTAGGAGTTAAATATAATAGAATCCTAATAATAGTAGATAAACTTATAAAATATTTATATTTTAGACTATATAAAGAGAAAAGTAGGATAGAAGTTACTATATACTAGGTTCTAGGAACTATAATTAGTTAATATAGACTACTAGACAAAATTATTATAGATAGAGATATAAGATTTACATCGAAATTATAGGAAATAATAACAGCGTAATTAGGAATTAGATATATAATATCTACAGCATACTATCTATAGATAGATAGATAATTAGAATAAATAAATTAAATAGTAGAATAGTACTTAAAATACTACCTTAACTATAACTAGAATAACTAGGTATAGTTACTACTTATAGCACAGCTAGTATATAATAGCGTAAAGAACGTAGTAATAAGAGTATTACTCTTCTTTATAAACTATAGATTTAAACCTAATATATACTAGATACTAAGAAATTAAATATCTTAGTCTTTAAGAGGAGAAAACTTTGCTAACTAACTTAAAGATATATATAATTAGTTAAGATAGGACGTAAAATTCTTATATAATTAAATAGCAAAATACTATAATAAGAAATATAAAAAAGGACTCTAATTTAGAGAGAGAAAAAAAGTATAGTTAGTATAAAAGAATATTAAAAGTAAATAACTTAGTTTAAAATTAGACTACGTTAAGATAAGACTATATAAAATTAAGAAAGAAGTTATACTAGTTATATTTAAACTAAAGCTACTAAACAAGATAAAGATATACCTAATATTCTACGTAGCCTTACTAAAACAAGTACTACAAGAGGTAAAACTACTAGTATACAAAGTAGATATATATAGAAAATAAGAAGAATAAGAAGTAAAAGAAATCCTAGTATACTAGTTCTATAATAGAAGAAACTATTATATAGTAGAATAGATAGGTATAGATAAAAAAAGATAACTATAGGAAAAAATATAGGAACTAGAAGATAATCTTAATTACCTTAAGAAACTAGAGGAGTTCTAAAGTTAAAACCTTCTAGAATACCTAGTAGTAAACTAAGAGAACTAACGTTACTAATAATAGATAAAAAAACAATAAAGACGTCTAGCGTAGGACCTACTATAGTAATACTAAACGCCTTATCTAGATCTAGCTTAGCTTCTAGAGCTACTAACTACTTAGCTAATTTCTTATTATTTAAGGCCTTTATCTTATAAAGATAAGAGAAATAAGTTTAATTTTCTACTAGCTTACTTTATATAAGCTCCTAGATATACTTATACTTAGCTTTAGCCTCTATAATTTAAGATAGTAATTTTTCTTAAGTCTAGTTAATAGCTTTCTCTATTATTATTAAGCCTAGACGCAAAGATAAGTATAATAAACGTATACTTAGAAAGAAAAATACTAGATATATTACAAGAACTACGTATATTTATATAAATATACGCTTTATAAGCTTTACTATTGTTTATAGAAATAATATAAAGAAGAGACTTAGGATTTAATTTAAGAGAAGTATAATAAAAATAAAGAAATATTTTAATACTATTATATAATACGTAATTAGTAAGAAGATAGTAATAACGTATAAAGGAAATAGTTATAAAGGAAGATAAAGAACTCTATATTAATAAAGAAACTAGACTAATAACTCTAGCTCTAGAATAAGTAAACTAGGACCTACTTAAGAGGAGAGATAGTATTATAAGTGTAATAGAAGAAATTAAGATAGAACTAATTAGTCTTAACTTAGGTACTAATAAAGTATAGGACGAGTAAGGTAATAATCTTAATTAGGAGATAATATATAACTAAGACACTTAGACTAATCTATAATCTATAGACTCTTAGTAGCTATAGATTATAGATTAAGATAATCTATAATCTATCTATTTTAGCAACTATAGATTATAGATTAAGGTAATCTATAATCTATCTATCTTAGTAATTATAGATTATAGATTATAATAAGTATATAGTTAGTAGGATACGTATTATTAAGATAGTATTAGTAATTTAATCCTTTAACTATAGAACGCTAACATAAGATAGTTATAAAATATCTTCTATTATTTATAGTTATTATAGATCTAAATATAAACTTTTACTATTACCTCCTAATCTACTAACCTCTTAATACAAGTACTAGTAGTTAACGATAGGCAGCCTATTACAACTAGTAATATAGTTTTTATATTAATACTAGATCTATAATAATTTACACCTAATTATTATTTATATATAATAATTTATATTATTAGGTTTACTTTACTTAGTATTCTTTATCTTACTATTCTTTTACTAAGTAGTAATAATCTACTAGTCTCTAGATTTCTTTTATAAATCTATCTTATACTTTAGTATTCTAAGTACTATTTTATATTTAGAAGTTTTAAGCTCTTAGTTTTTCTTTTAACTCTTATCTTAGGCTATATATACTTACTTTCTTAGATATAGTATTATCTTATACCTATACTTTACTCTTTTTTAGTATAGCTAAAAGTATTCTAAAGTATCTATTTTAGCTTACTTTTACTTTAGCTAATACTTTTTTATATAGCTTTATACTCTTAGTAGTATATTTATAGCTTTTACTTTATTATCTATTATAAAGTTAGTTAGCTTTATAGTAATCTTATAGTAGTTATATTTTTTACTTATATTTTACTACTAGAGGTTTATACTCTTATAATCTCTCTTTTCTTAGCTTTTTTTAGAGATTACTTCTTATTCTTCTTCTTTATTATTATCTTACCTTTTAAGTATTTTAATTTATTATATAATCTTATTCTTTACTTAGTAATTCTTTACTAGGTACTCTATTTTACTATACTTATAGTATTTTTAGCTTTTTACTCTCTTAGAGTTCTTATAGTAATAGTATTCTTATTTTCTTAGGTTTATATTATTAATATATATCTTATCTAGCTTAAAGTATTTATAGCTACTCTAAACTTAGTTATTTTTATATTAGTACTTATACTTAGGTTTATTTATCTTACTTTTTATACGTAGTACTTTACTATTCTTAGCTTTTACTATATATTTATATATATAGTTATTAACTTAAATTACTTCTTTTATTAAGTTTTCTAACGTCTTAATTATAGCTCTACTACGTATTAGCTTACTTTAAATATTACTCTTAAGTTCTTATTAAAATATCTTTATTAATAACTTATTATTCTATTCTATTTATATTGCGTAGCTTTAGAACTTATTAGTATAGTCTACTACTACTATAGTAAAGTATTATAGAGAAAGGAATAGTAAAAAAGGAGTAAGTAGTTACTAGAAAAATATAAGTACTAAGAGCTTTATAAAAAAGTAAACTATTAAAGAAAAAGTTAATAAGCTCTTAAGTTATAAAATATAATCTATAAAAGTATAAATAATATTTAGAGTTAGTTTAGCTAATAAAGTTTAAGTTCTCTAAAACTAATAAGCTCTTAGGCCCTAGATCTATATTAGGTATATAACCCTATAATACTACTTTATATTATTATAACTACTATATTATATACTTTACTACTACTATCTTATTTACTAGTAAAAAGGCTTATTATATTTTATCTTTAAACTTAATCTATTTTTTAAATATCTTGTTATAGTTATTATTATTATTATTATTAAAGTATTTCTTAAAGTATAGTATAACCTATTTCTCTACTTTACTCTTTATATAAAATAATATAAGTATAGCTCTATCTTTATTTTAAACTTAGTTTACTTTAAAAAAGAGATTAAGTTATATAATCTATAGTTTAAGCTTCTTTTATTCTCTATAGTAGAGGTTTAGCTTTATAACTTTAGAAGTAGTAGTATAAGTTACTCTTATACACTAGTTATCTATATTTATTAATATATTACTTATCTTAAGAGTATTTAATATACTAAAACCTTAGAACTAAGTAAAAGTAATAAGAGTAAGTAAGCTTCTATAAGATAGGTAAAGTTAATAAATAAGTTAGTTACTTAACTTAATTAATAGTTAGCTCTTATTAGAGTATTACAAGGTATATAAGTATTAATAAGTAGATAAGAATCTAATTAAAGTATTAGTTATAATACTCTATTAAGATAAAAGGTAAAAAAGAGATTAAATATAATAGTCTATAAAGGTCTATTAAAGTTCTTATATACTTACTATCTAGTATTTATTTCTAAGCGCTTACTCTAGAGCGTTTACTCTAGAGCGCTTATTTCTAAGTATTTACTCTAGAGCGCTTATTTCTAAGTATTTACTCTAGAGCGTTTACTCTAAAGTATTTACTACTAAATAGTTATATATTTTACTATACTATATTACCTAGCCTAATTACGTATAATATAATAGCTTACTTACTACTTAGTATTATAATAGCTACTAACTATAAAATTACTTTATAGATAATTTTAATCTATAAGTATTAAGAGCTAACTAAATTATCTTAAGCTTTTAAGTTTTAGCTTTAAGTATAAAACTTATACTAAATATAGTAATTTATACTCTAAGCTTTATAGACTTATAAAAGCTAAATAGATTTATACTAAAATAAGCTACTATAGTATATACTTACTTTTACTATATTATAAGAATAAAACCTAAATTAGTAAACTTACTAAAAGATTTCTACTACTTTATAATAAAGAACTAGACTTAGAACTCTTACTATATATTATTAACTTACGCTTAATAGAAGAATTACTAGATATAGTATACTTAGAAGATAATATAGCTTAAGCTATATTTACTATAATAGATAGTAGATAATAAAAACTATTAAAAGCTTTTTATAAAGTAAGATACTACTTCTTATATACTAATATTAGTTTTAATAGATTAAAAAAAGAAAGTACTTCTAAGTTAATAAAATATATCTTTATATCTCTTTAAATACTTATCTATACTACTAAATCTTTAATTTATACTATAACTATTAGTTAGTAAGCTATAAAAAACTCTATAGTATATAATATCTAATATATAAGTACTATTATTAGCTTAAAATACTTTAAACTATTAAGTAATTTTATTATATATACTTAATCTATATTATACTATAAGTTATAGTAGGCTATAGCTACGTAAAGTGTAAGTAAAAGTAAAGGCTCTTAGGTAATATATACTATTCTACTCCTGTATTTAATGTTATTAAATACTTAGTTACCTTTTTAGGTTTATTTAGCGTAGTAGAGTAGAGCTACTATATAATATAGTATTTAATAATAACTATACTACGTGTAGAGTAGGTTAAGCTAAGTGCGTTAGTTTAACCCTACTAATAGCTAGTTAGCCTAGCTAGCTAGTAGAGACTAGGCTAAGATAGAGTACTTCTAAGCTACTAAAGATATACGCTAGAACTATTATAAGCTACTAAAAGGTCTAGTATTACTACTTATTATAGTCTAGCGCCTAAGGATATATACTATAAGAAAAGAGGATATTATTACGCTATAAGCTATAGTAGGCTATAGCTACGTAAAGCGTAAGTAAAAGTAAGAGCCTTTAAGTAATATATACTATTCTACTCCTATATTTAATATTATTAAATACTTAGTTACCTTTTTAGGTTTATTTAGTATAGTAGAGTAAAGCTACTATATAACAATCTACTACTATATAAAGAACTTAAAAGATAGTAAACTTAGCTACTTTTAACTTATACTAATTCTCTATATACTCTAAACTAATATCTTTGTAGACTATATTTAAGCCTTACTAGCTAGTAAAAATAGTAGCTAAATTTATAAATATATTTTAGTAATTTACTACTACTTTATAAAAAAATACTATTTTTTCTTTTATAAGTTCTTAAAACTTAAAAAAGCTACTTAATATTTTATATCTATTTTTAAGCTTTATAAAGTTTTAATAAATATTATATCTAATAAAAAAATAACTTTTATTAGCTAATTTTAGTACTATATATATAAACGCTTCTATATTATATAAAAGCTCTTAACTACTTACTACTTAGAAACTAATAGCTAAACTAAGTAAGTAAATTAAGCTCTAGAAATCTTTTTAAAGTAATATATTAACTACGTATAAGATAACTAAGAAGCTTAGCTATATATAGCTAAGTTCTAAGTAAGTAATACTATTAATATATTTAATAGAATAACTTTATTTTTTATAGATCTAAGGTATTACCTCTATAGTAGTATATACTCTAGTAAAAATAATAAAGATTAACTAAACTTAGCTTAATATAACTAATATATAATCTAATAAGTTACTTAATACTTATAGTAACTTAGTAGCTTACTTTAAAGAAAAAATACTCTAAGTATAATAAAAGTAAGTAGCTTAAGCTAATACTTTTTACTAAAGTAGACTAGTATATAAAGTTAGTAACTAAGCCTATATTAGTATAGCTAATTAGAAAACTACTTAGCTAATTCTAAAATTAAACTACTAATAAGTAAGCTTATACTCTATTAAAAGAGTTATCTATAATAGTAAAGTATATAAGCTAGTACTACTCTAAAAAATACTAAGTAAAAGTATATTTTTAGTTTTCTTTCTAAAACTATTATACTCTAGAGATTAGAAACTTTTACTAGATTAAGACTTACTATAGCTAATTTCTATTATTATTACTAATAAAGAAACTAGTGGCGTATATAAAAAATACTTAGTAGAAGCTATCTTAGATATATACTTTAAAGAGAGTAGAAAATATATAAGATAGTACTACTTAGTTTACTAAACTAGCTATAATAAACCTATATAGAAGCTATTAAAAGAATTTATAAAATATAAAGCTACTTTTAACTTTTACTAGAACTACTTAAAAAAAGCTAAACTACTAACTTTATATATACTTAAAAAATAGAGCTTTAATAAAGATATAACTTATTAAAGTACTTTAACTTACTAATAAGTATAAAAAAGCTTTTTCTAAAGTATAATTACTACTTTTAGCTTTTACTAGAACTACTTTAATAAGCTTAAAACTATTAATAAGTATAAAAAAGCCTTTTATAAAATATAATTACTACTTTTAACTTTTACTAAAACTACTTAAAAAAGCCTAAAATATTAACTATATACTTAAAATAGAGCTCTAATAAAGATATAACTTAATAAAGTACTTTAGCTATTAGTATATTAAGAGGTAGCTAAAAGATAATAGTACTTACTATAAGCTATAAGAGTGTAAGGGGTCTAGGGCGGAGAGCTATTAGGGTACGCTTAGCGCTGTCGACGAGCTCTACTAGGCTGAGTAACTAGCGCGTGCTAGCTCTGTCGGCTAGTATATTCTACCGCATACAACTTAGTACAACCCTAAGCGAGTTCGAAGAACTTTAAGCGATAATAACTAGTATATATATTATATACTACTGCAATAGCTTAACTAGCTATTAGCCCCTTTTTGTTAGGATTAGCTTAGTAGTATGCTGTCCTTACAAAGAGATAGTAAAGAGATAATAGATAGTATTTAATAGTACTACTAGTATCTAAAAGAGAATAATACTTACTTTACTTTCTTTATAAGTATTAAGCTTTTTATATACTTATATAGTATTCTAGCTTTGCTTTAGATTATAACTATATAATATTATAATCTTTAGTATATTAGCTTTACTTCTAACTTATACTAGGGCTTATTTTAACTAAATAGTATAGCCTTATAGCTTAGTAGTAAGGTTTAGTTAGAGTATTAATAGAGATTTTAGGCTACCTTTACTATATTATATATTTACTTATACTACGCTTATATAGCGTATACTAACTACTTTTTAAGTTTACTATAGCTACTTTTTTATAAAATAAGTTAATAATAAAGAAGATAATAATAAAGATAGTAGTAAAGAAGAAGAAGTAGAAGAAAAAGAAGTAGAAGAAGAAGAAGAAAAAGAAGAAAAAGAAAAAGAAGATAAAGTAAAAAGTTAAGATATCTTACTTTTAAAAAGTAAGTAAAAAGTAAGTAAAGAGTAGTTTAGGCTTATCTAATAAGTAGAAAAGAAATAGTTTATAGTATAATTATTTATTTTTTATATATATAGATACTTAGCTATAGAGCTAAAAGTTAGATTATACTATTTACTCTATAAGTACGTTTTAAGTATATAAATTATATTTTCTATATACGTTTTAATTATAGAGCGCTTTAAACTAAATTAAAATCTTTAAGTAGTTTATCTATATCTTTAAAATCTATAGTAAGAGTTTATATATTTTAGGATTTATTATATTCTTTCTATCTAAAGAGATACTCTAGTTATCTTTTCTTTTTATATTTTTTTAAGATTCTTTTAACTTTTTATACTTTTTTTTTTTTCTCTATTACTTTAGGTAGCTAGGTATTATCTTCTATACCTAATTAAGATTTCTATCTCTTAAAGAGAGAAATATAAAATACGTTCTAAATATAATAGTAAGGTAGTAGTAGTAAGTAGTATACCTATATTCCTACTACGTTTTATACTTAAAATAGTCTAATAAACTTATCTAATAGCTTCTTATATAGTTAGTAAGTAAAGCTTAAGTTCTTTATACTTAGTAGAACTAGCTCTTTTTTTCTAAAAACTTCTAGTTTATATTTATTATTATAGTACTATACTTAATATACTTATACTTTTTATAAAAACTTTATAAATATTACTTATATACTATATATACGCTTTACTCTTTAAATAGCGTTTAGTACTTCTTTTTCTAGCTTACTATCTTTAGGTAAGTATATAAAGATTAGGTATTTACTTAGTATAGTATAAAAAGGTATTATCTTTATTCCTTTATAAATTAAGTTATTATATATAAATTGTACTATTTTTAGTAAAGTAACCTAATTATTTTAATTCTCTATTGTAAAGATTCTTAAATACTATTCTAGAGTCTAATTTTATTATTTAGTTTACTTATTAGTCTATAAGTAGAAAGCTATACTTAGCTTATACTTTACTTATAGTTAGTAGTATATTTCTACTTAAAATTTTAAAGTAAAGATTAACTTTTAGTCTAATATAATACCTTTTTATATCTTATAGTTTAAAATAATATTATTAAAGTATACTTCTATAAACTATTACGCGTTTTACTTTTTAAGTACTAAGATATAGATAGCTATTTTAGATAAGTAGTTTACTATTACTAGTATTATATTATAAACGTACTTTAAGCTATTTTTTAAAAGTAGGAAGCCTATAATAAAGTCTAGAGAAACTTCTTTAAAAATATTACTTAAGATTAGTAAAGGAGATAATTTTCTATACTACTTATACCTTAGTACTTTACTTTACTAGTATATTATATAAGTCTTTATATATTCCTAAATATCTTACTCTATTAATAGCTAGTAATAGTATCTTATAATTAGCTTAAGCGTTCTATATACGCTAAAGTAGCTAGCTATATATAAGTTATAATACTAGAGTAGAATTTCTTACCTAATAGTAGGTTCCTTTAGAACGTATACTCTACCTTTATATCTTAAGACTTTCTTATTATCTAAGTACTATACTTATACTTTACTACTATATTAAGTACTTTTAACTTTTATTAAACTCTCTACTTATACTTATATAAAAGTATCTTTTTACTATAGTCTATATAAGGTTATTAGAAAGGCTTTAGACTTTACTAATATAAGTTTACTACTAACTAACTCTCTAGCTATTAAGTATAGTACGTATAGTATATATTTTATAGCGCTAGTAGTAGGAGTTCTTTTAGTACTATAGTCTCTAGCCCTATATATTTTATATACGCTTTCTAAGCTTAGCTTAGTTATAAATCTTCTTACTCTACTAGTTATTTCTACTCTAGCTACTAAGCTTACTAGTTATAATTTTTCCTAAAGAGTAAGTAATAAGCGTACTAGTAATAAGTTCTCTTACTTATAGTTATATCTTCTTAAGAAGCTATTTATAAGATTTAGCTTACTAGCCTAGTATTTTACTTTAAAATTAAAAGCTTCTAAGTATATAGCTTAGTATACTTAGTATAGGTTTAGCTTATATATAGTACGTATTAAGTATAGGTTATTATAATCTATAAGTACTTAAATTATATACTATATACTTTTAAAGTAGTATTTCTACTATTTAAAACTATAAATAATAGTAAGAAGTTTAGTATTATATATTTTATAGTTTAATTCTACTTCTTATAGTTTTTTAGAAGTAAAGGTAACTAGATACTATTTCTTATCTAAGTAGAGTTAAGATAAGATCTTAGAGATTATAAAAGTTAACGTATCTATCTTTAAGTAAATAAGTAGCGCTAAGTTATAGTAGTATAAGATAAGTATATATATAAAGTATACTTTAAGTTATTTAAAAGCTTTTTATACTATACTAGGCTAATAAAATTCTTACTTCCTTTTTAATAAGTCTATAAAGGAAGCTATTTTATAAGTATATTTCTTAATAAATCTTTAGTAGAAGTTTATAAAACTTAGAAATAACTATAGTTCTTTAATACTTATAAGCTCTAGCTATTACGTAATAGTCTTAATACGCTTAGGTTTAGCGCGTATACTACGCCTTATAATAATAAAGCCTAGAAAATATACTTTATTAGATATAAAGGTATATTTCTTTAGGTTTATAAAGAGTTCTACTCTTCTTAGTACTACTAGTATAAAGTAGATAGTGTACTAGTATAGTATAATATTATTACTATAAGTATATATAAGTATATTATTAAGGTATACTATATATATATAATCTAGGAGTCTACTAAGCGCTTTATTAATATATGCTTAAAAACTAGTAGAGGCGTTAGTTAGCTTAAAAAGTATTACTAAGTATTTAAAATACCTATAGTAAGTATAAAAAGTAGTTTTCTACTTATTTCCTAATTTAATTCTAATCTTATAGTAAGTATCTTTAAGATCTAAGGTAGTATAGTATTATATACCTAATAAGTAGTCTAGTGTTTCTCTAATTAGTAGGAGTAAGTACTAATCTTTTACTATAACTAAGTTTAAGCTATAGTAGTTAATATAGAAGTATAAGGCTCTATCTTTCTTTAGAATAAAAAAGATAAGTACTTTTACTAGACTATTACTATAACGTATCTAGCTCTTATAGAGCGTATCTTCTATATATATATAGAGTACTTTAAGCTTATATAGAGAGAGATTATAGAGTAGCTTATAGAAAGGTTCTTTTTCTTCTATTAATAGGATTACGTAATTAGAGTTCTTTAAGTAAAGTAGTATCTATATAGTAATATTATTAAATACGTTATAGTATTCTAATAAAGTATCTAGAATATATAACTTTTATACTATAAGTATAGTATAGATATATATATTATATTCTAAGTTAATTATATTAGTCTTAAGTACTCTTAGTAAGTATAGTTTTACTTACGTTTTTCTTAGGTCTTTTATAAATTCTTTAGTTATATATAACTATACTTAGGTAATAGAAGTATATCTTTAACGCTATATTTATAATCTATAGTTAAGTTATATCTCTTTTTATTTAAGAAAAGGATTTCTAAGAAAAAGTACTACTCTTTCTTTATCTACTCTATATACTATAATCTTAGACTTATATATTACTTTATTATTATTAGTAAAGTATACCTAAAGCTTATAAGTAGTATAAGTATTTTACCTTTATACTTCTATCTAGCCTAGTCTAAAGAGCTTAGTATCTTAGATTAGTTTTAGTCCTATTTCTACTATAGTCTACTAACTAATAAGACTAATATCTACTTAAAGGTCTAAAATAACTTAAAGCTTTATTTCTAGTTCTAAGCTTAAAGCTACGCTATATATACGCTATATACTTAGTAAGATATTAATTACTCTATACTTTACTATCCTAGAGCTAATAATAAGGCTAGGCCTTTTTCTATTTAGTTTATATAGACTAGAATATAGTTAGAGTTACTACTATAGTACTTACTAGTATAGTATTTCTTTTTATAGTACTTAAAGTATTTAATAGTAAACTTATTTACTAACTTATTTTAGAGGTTCTTTATATCTCTTTTTATTTAGGCCTTTTTTAAGTTTTCTTTACTTATACTATTTATATAAAGCTCTTGTAATTTTATTATATTATATAAGTTATACTTAAGTATTAAGCTTAAAGTAATAAAGTCTTCTCTTATTACTAGAACCTAATAATAGTTAGTAATTACTTTTTATAGTTTAGGCTATAGTTTTAAAAAAAGGTACTAAATCCTTTATTCTTCTATATACTAAAGAAGCTAGTCTTTAAAGATATCTAGATATTTAGTAAAAGATTTTATACTTTATTTTTTATATTAAGTAGCTATAGTATATACTATTACTACCTCTAGGCTATAGTTAATAGGGTTAGAGAGTAGGTTTAGTAAGTACTTTTTTAAGTACTTCTAAGTAAGAGGTTTATTTATATTTAGATTATACTTAATATATATATACTATTATTTATATAGGTCTCTCTTAAGGTATTATATAGCCTAAAAGACTTTATCCTTTTCTACTCTAAAGTTTTAGAGTATAAAGTAAAATACTATTTTATATAAGTAATAGTACTTCTAGTATTCTTTTAGAGATTTACCTTTATATACTATAGGCTCTTTAAGGTAAAGTATACGCTTTACGCGCGTATTATTAACTAAGAAGTTTATATTATACTTTTAAGAAGTAATAATAGTAACTTTAAAGTTATTCTTAGGAGTTATAGCGTAAAGAGTAGTTTATTCTTATTCTAGATATATAATCTTATCTTCTAAGGCGTAGAGTATATATAGTTAAGCTAATTTATTACGTCTAGTAGTTACTTTATAAATATATTCTTTAATTATTACTAGCGTACTTAGTATATAACCTAGCTATAAACTACTTATACTCTATATAGGGTTTTATTTAACTATTAACTATATATTTTCTTTAATTATTATAGCCTATCGTAAGGAGTATATTATTATTATCTCTAGACTATTAGTAAAGAAGTATTATTATATTAAGAAGTAGCTAGAAAATAATAGTACTTACTATAAGCTATAAGAGATAGTAAAGGGATAATAGATAGTATTTAATAGTACTACTAGTATCTAAAAGAGAATAATACTTACTTTACTCTTTTTATAAGTATTAAGCCTTTTATATACCTATATAGTATACTAGCTCTACTTTAGATTATAACTATATAATATTATAATCTTTAGTATATTAGCTCTACTTCTAACTTGTACTAGAGTTTACAAGAATCTTAAGTATTTAACAAACTCTTATTATATTTACGTAGTAGCCTTTCTTACTATAATTAAAGTATATAAAGTCTTTATTTTTCTTTTTCTTTTTATTTTTATTAGTATTAAGGATTATAGAGTCTCTAATATCCTAGTTTCTAAGTTAGCTACTATACTTATTCTTCTTCTATTTTTAAAGATTATTATTAATTTATATTACCTATTATTTTAGAGCTTCTAGTATCCTAGGTTTCTCTATATAAATTATTTTATATTAAATTTTTATATTTAGTCTTTATTTAAATTGTAATATTAGAGCTAATTTATTTTATTCTATATTTTATAATAGTTATTTAAACTATAATATATATTTAAAAATACTTTTACTTTATATAAGCCTTTTAAGTTTTTCTTTTACTTATTAAGTAATATCTATATCTCTAAATACTACTCTTATTTACCTAGTAAAGTATTTATAACTTCTAAAGATAGCTCTAGTTTTATCTTTCTATATTATTAGAGTGTATATTATATAGTCTATCTAGTAAGATTTAAACTATCTTATTATATCTTCTTTAAGGTATATTCTAATATATATTACTTTCTTTCTTTTATATTAAAGTATAGTACTTATATATCTATTTAGAGTTATATTAATACTATAAAAGGTCTTAGTTTCTCTTTTATTCTATTAAACTTTTTAAAGATAGGTATCTTTAGTAGTTTCTTTATTATACTTATTTCTAGTCTTTATATAATTAGTTCTATCTAGTTCTAACTTTTAATAATAGCTTTAATTTATACTTTATTTTACTTTATATAGTCTTAAAGTTTCTTGTTTTATATTTCTAAAGTATTAATTACTATCTTTATATTTTTTTTATCTAAGATTAAGTTATTTATATAATTTTTAATTATTTCTTATACTATACTATCTAATTTATAACTACTCTTAGGTACCTTAGCTATTTATTTAGTTAAACTTTCTACTATTATATTAGCTAGACTATACACTACTTACGCTTTACTTCTTATAATAACTAAATTAGTAAGGTATAATAGGGTTACTAAAGTTAACTTCTTAGTAACCTTTAGGTTATTAGTAGATTATAAGGTAATAATAATAGTTTATATTTATAATCTATAATAACTATAAATAATAGAAAATATCTTATAATTGTCTTATATTAGCGTTCTATAGTTAAAGGATTAAATTACTAATACTATCTTAATAATACGTATCCTATTAACTATATACTTATACTAATTTATTTATATAGTATAATAGATTACTACTAATCTATTTATACGTAACTATAGATTACTTTAATCTATTTATACGTTATTATAGATTACTCTAATCTATTCGCGTGTAATTATAGATTACTACTACGTATCCTAGTTATAAGTAGTCTCCTAATTAAAGTTATTACTCTACTTATCTTATACTTTGTTAGTATCTATATTAGAGCTAATTAGCTCTATCTCGATTTCTCTTATTACGCCTATAATATCTAAGCTAAAAGATAAGTACTAGATAAAGAAACTACTATAGTCTTTTCTAAAAGACTATAAAAAGATAAAAGATAAATTAATATAAAAAGTATAAACTATACCTAGTTAAATATATATAGTTATAATAGCTATATAATAATAGATATAGTAGAATAAAATAAAGAATAGAAGTTTATTTAGATATACTTACTAGTTATAAGTATAGAAGAAGTATATAAAGACTAAAAAGAATATAATCCTAAAGTAATAAAGTTTATAATATTCTAAAAATAAATAGAGTAATATATAGTTATAGTAAGAAGAATACTTATATAAAGAAAATAGTAGTACTTAGTAAAAAAAATATAATAGATTAATAAAGCTTATATACTATGTATACTAGTAGTATACTATATCCTAATAATAATAAGACCTAGTATAGATAAATACTAAGTAGGAAATAATAAGAGAATTAACCTAGAATATTTAGTATACCTAGAGATATTATAGGTATTATACCTAAATATAAACTATTACTTAGATAAAGAAATAAAAGTATAAAACTATATATAGCTAATATAAAAAGAAAGATATAACTATATAAAAGTAATTCTAAAGAAAAAAATCTAAGGTTAGAAAATAACTAAAATACCTAATAAAAAATATATATTAATTAGACTAAGACCTAAGCTATCTAAAGAATATATTTAAAGAAAACTATAGTATAAGTATATATATAATAAATATCCTAAATATAAGAACTATAAATAGAAGATAAAGTAATAGCTTTAAAAAAATAAATAATTTATAAAATTACCTAAGTAAAAATAACTAGAAGGTATAAGAGGCCTATATATTTTAAAAATAAGTATATACTAAGAAAGAAAAGTATAAGTAATAATTAATAGTAAAGCTATAAAGAACTATATATTAAAAATTTTTATAAAAAGATAAGAAATAAACTATATAATAAAAAGATACTATTAATAACTTAGTATAATAAAAAGAAAACTATTCTAAAAACTTATTAGGTTTAAAACAATACTCTCTATACTAGAGCTAAAAGAGTTAAAGATTAAAAATATAGTTATAGATATAATAATAATTAATAATAAATAAGATATAATATTAAGAATACTATAGTTATAGATAACTAACCTAAAGATTAATTAAAGAATAAAGAAAATTAGCTACTTTAAGAAAGAAATATTAAAAGCTAATATAAGTATATATAAAGGAAAATTCCTAGAAGAATATAAGAAATAAGAGAAGTAACTTACTAAACCTAAAGATTACTTTCTAGACTATTAGCTATAAGACTTAGTAATAGACCTAGAAGAAAGAAAGAATATAAGATAGAGCCTAGTCTACTAAAAAACTAAAAAAGAGTCTAAAATAAAATAAGTATTTATTAAAAACGTAATAAAGAAAAAATAAATATAAGAATTTTAATCTTTAGTAGTATATAAACTTATATTTATAAATAAAAAATAAATAAATAATATAAGACTTTATATAAACTTTAGAAAAATAAACGTAATTATAAGTAAAAACTAATACCTTTTACTATATATAGATAAGATATAAAATAAGCTATAAAAGGCTTAAATCTTTATAAAACTAGATATCTAAAATACTTACTATTAGATTAGAATTAAAAAAAGTAATAAATAGAAAATAGTATTTAGAATATAGTATAAACTATTTAAATATATAGTTATACTCTTTAGATTAATAAATATACTAGTAGTATTCTAAAAAAGAATAAATATAGTCTTAAAAGAATACTTAGACGTTTTTATATTTATATACTTAGATAATATCTTTATATTCTTAGAAATAGAAGAAGAATATATATAATATATATATAATGTACTAGAAAAACTAGTAGAAAATAAACTATTCTTTAAAATAAGGAAATACAAGTTCTATATAAAGAAAACTAATTTCCTAGGATTTATTATTAAACTTAGAAAAATAAAGATTAATCTAAATAAAATTAAAGTAATTTAGAAATAGCTAATACTAAAAAACTTATAAAAGGTATAATAGTTTTATAAGTTAGTATATTTTTATAGAAAATTAATAGTAAAATAGTTAAAAATAATAAAACTATTAATAAAACTTATAAGAAAAGATATACTATTTAAATAGACTTAAGAATATAATAAAGTATTTAACTAGATTAAATAGAAGTTTATAGAGAACCTAGTTATTAGAATATATAACTTAGACCTACTAGTAATAGTAAAAATAAATATATTAAACTTAGTCTATAGAATAGTACTAATATAAGAAGACTTAGATACTAAATAAAAATACTTAGTTAAATACTTCTTTAAGAAAATAAAGCTAGTAGAGCTTAACTACTTAATCTATAACAAAGAAATACTAGTAATCTATAAAGTATTTAAGTAGTAAAAAGTATACTTATAAGAAGTAAAGTATTAAATAAAGGTCTATACTAATTATAAGAATCTTATAAAATTTATAATAAATAAAAACTTATTATAATACTATATAAGATAGTAAGAATACTTATTAATATTTAACCTTAAGATTATATATACTAGAAGTAAAAAAAACTAATTTATAGATACTTTAAGTAAAAGACTAGATTTATAAGAAGAAGTAAATACTACTAGTATAGTTCTAGTTAAAAATAAAAAAATATACTTAATCTTAAATATACTTAGAATAGCTATAATACTTAAGAGAAAAAGTAGTAAGCTAGATAAATAGATTTAAAAAGAAATAAATAAAGCTTCTAAAAAAATAAAAAAACTTAAAACTTAAAAAGAAATTATAAAAGTATATAAAAAACGTATATCTTAAATAAGATATAGAAAGAGTTTATATAATAATTTTATAAACTACTAGTATATAGATACTAAGGTATTAATAAAATATTAGATAAACTACTATAAGATTACTATATTCTAAAAGTAAGATAACTAGTAATAGAAGTACTATAAGATTATATAAAATATTATAGAAATAAGTATAGTAGATATATACTATATTAAATACTATAACTAGTTAATATACTAGAATAACTTTAAAGAGTTATTATAATAGACTTTATTATAAAACTACTTAAGTTAAAAGACTTAATATTAGGAGTTAAGTATAATAAAATCCTAATAATAGTAAATAAGTTTATAAAGTACTCTTACTTTAGACTATATAAAGAAAAGAGTAAGATAGAAGTTATAGTATACTAGGTTCTAGAAACTATAATTAGCTAATATAGTATCTTAGATAAAATTATTATAGATAAAGATATAAGATTTATATTAAAACTATAGGAGATAATAATTATATAATTAAGAATATAATATTAAATATTAATAGCGTATTATCTATAAATAGATAGATAATTAGAATATATAAACTAAATAGTAGAATAGTAATTAAGATACTACTTTAACTACAATTAGAATAATTAGGTATAGTTACTACTTATAGTATAGCTAGTATATAATAGTATAAAGAATATAGTAATAAAAGTATTACTTTTTTTTATAAATTATAGATTTAATTCTAATATATACTAGATACTAAAAAAGATAGAATCTTAGACTCTAAGAATAGAAAACTTTATAAATAGAATAAAAGAAATCTATAATTAACTAAGATAGAATATAAAATTCTTGTATAATTAAATAGTAAAGTACTATAATAGAAAATATAAAGAAAGGCCTTAATTTAAAGAAGAGGAAAAAGTATAGTTAATTTAAAGAAATATTAAAAGTAAATAATTAAGTTTAAAACTAGATTACGTTAATATAAGACTATATAAAATAAAGAAGAAAGTTATACTAGTTATATTTAAATTAAAACTACTAGATAAAATAAAGATATACTTAATATTCTATATAGTACTACAAGAGAAAGTACTATAAGATATAGAACTACTAGTATATAAAGTAAATACGTATAGAGAATAAAAAGAATAAAAAGTTAAGAAAATCTTATAATACTAATTCTATAATAGTAAGAACTACTTCTTAGTAAAATAAATAGGTATAGATAAAAAAAAGTAAATATAGAAAGATACTTAGAAACTAGAAGAAAACTTTAATTACTTTAAGAAACTAAAAGAGTTCTAAAGTTAAAACTCTCTAGAGCGCTTTATAGTAAACTAAGAAAATCTATAATACTTTTAATAGATAGAGAGATAATAAGGGTACTTAATATAATAAGAGCTAGAGTAGCCTCTACTACGTCCTTAAGATCTAATTTAGCCTCTAAGGTATAAAACTATTTAGATAACTTAGTGTTATTATAAGCTTTTAATTTATAAAGGCGCTTAATATATAAATAAAGCTTTACTAGCTTATAAAGAGTTAACTTATACTTAGCCTTAGCTATAGTAAGCTATAATATTAATTTCTCTTAAGCTTTATTAATAGCTCGCCTTATATAACTTAGTAGAAAGAGACTATATAGAAATTAAATACTTATACTCTATAAGTAAAATACTAGAAGAAATATATTTATACTAAATATTAGTAAGAATATACTTATTATAATATTTATAATTATTTAAAGATATAAGATATAAAAGACCTAATAAAGTATAATAATAATAAAAGAATATTTTAACTCTATTATAAATAATATAAGCTATAAAGAGAAGTTTATTATATTAAAAACAAGATAGTATAGAAAGTAATAAAGAATTAGAGATTAATAAAGAAATAAGATAAATAACCTTAGCTCTAGAATAGAGAAATAGAGACCTATATAAAGGAGGAGATAGTGTTATAATAGTAATAAGAGGAATTAAGATAGAACTAATTAGCTTTAGTTTAGTTACTAACAAAGTATAGGATAAGTAAGGTAACAACCTATAGGATAACAAACTTAGTTAGGAAACTAACTACAATAGAGATATATAATAATTTTGTAAATTCGCGATCTTAGTAAATATAAAGTTGTAAAGTACTAAGAAGAGACTAAGTATATAGTTAATAATAATATGTATTATTAGGATAGTATTAGCAATCTAATCTTTAACCTAGAATACTAATACTTAATATTGTATACATAAATTAACTATTGTTAATAGTTATTACTAATTACTATATAAGCTTTTGTTATTACCTTCTAATCTACTAGTACTATTAGAAAGGGTTACGTGTAGTCGATAATAGGTAACCCTATTATACTTTAGCTCTTACGCCTATCTTATAAGTAGTCTTTATATTAGGTTACTTATAAATAATTTATAACTATTCTCTAACTTTTACCTAGTCTACTTGTCCTTAATCTACTACGTTATTAATTACACAGGTTAGTTAATAAATACGCCTTAGGCGTTATAATTACGTCTTAACCTAAAGCGCTAAGTTAGTACAACTTTAGCTAGACACCTAGCGAGGTTATAGTAGTATATAGTCTTAGGGGAATAATTAGCTTTAAACTCTTTAAATCTCGCTGTAGGTCCTTTCTTACTAGTATTTTACACTAGAAAAGCTATAGCTAGGCTCTAACCTACTACTTAGCTATATAGATAGTAGCTAAGGTATATACTTCCTAAGACTGCGCCGTAACACATATAAGTAGAGATTAGGTTCTATAGCTACCTACATAATAGTAGTGTCCTATTACAGCGTTAATATTAGGGGTAGTGAAACCTACAGTAGGTACTTAGCACAGCT
The DNA here is from genome assembly GCA_028456385.1 of Ophiosphaerella korrae. Classification (NCBI taxonomy): domain Eukaryota; kingdom Fungi; phylum Ascomycota; class Dothideomycetes; order Pleosporales; family Phaeosphaeriaceae; genus Ophiosphaerella; species Ophiosphaerella korrae. Next base: position 238,406 of record JALNQF010000047.1, on the reverse strand, counting down.
TAGGTGCTAATATCTTTGCATTATTTGGCTTACAGCACTCAGAGCCTACTATCTAAAGTTTAAACACGAGTTTAGGCCCGTTTCTAGGTTTTAGAGCGGCCGAAAAGTTACAAATCTAGGCTAGGATCCCCCTAATTAGTATGTAGGCTCTCACGGAAAAGGGGCAGAGCGGTGTGTAACATAGCCTAGAGTCTAGGAACAGGCAAAGCACTTCCTTATTCCTAGCAAGTGTGTTAGTTAGAGACTTAATCAAGTTTCTATTCAAAGAAAAAGGGGCTTAATGCAAAGGTTACATCGCCACTAACACTTCGCAGCCGCATAATCCATGTAGGTACACAGCGCGAAACTAATTCGACTCTAGCTTGTTATGTCAGTAAGAGTACAGAGTTTCGAGCACAGCCTTGTACAGACTGCTGCCTAATAGGCGCTAAATGTCATTGGAGAGAGCTCTCTAAAAGGATATACAATACAAACGAGACCTTAAGCGTAGTATCTTTACGTATTTAAGTGCCGGCGTCTCCTCTTTTCTTGCAGCACCAGCACTCCTTCTAACTACAACGGCGGCGATAGCATTATTCTTTAATATGTTTCCTGTAACTTATACACAATATTCCCTACAAATTATACATTGTAGTGGACCTCTAGGGCCTAAGCAACTCTCTTAACGTTACCTCTCAAAGGCCCCGTTAAGCAAATATAGGCCAAGACTAAACACTAAATCAAGCAATAAAGAAGATTATGTGCTTACATTTAGTAGAGTCGAAGTTGTTAACTTAATACCCTTAGGTAGGCGTCCGTCTAGCTAACGAAACCAAATTTAGTTTATTTCGAGATTCTATATTAACAAAACGCAGCGGGAGAAAACAGCAATAATATTAGCAATAGCCGAAGTATAGAAGGTGGCAATGTTAGCAGCTACAATAGTTTTACGCCCTAGAACGAATGTAAAGGCGAAGAGTTCAAGCGAACCTTTCATGAAAGTATAAGGGACGAGAGCCTAAGCCAGCTAACTCCTTCTAGAAATATTAGCTAAGGTAAACTCCCAGGCGCAACTGTTATATTAGCTCTTGTACACTATTTCCGACATCGCGTAGATAATGTAACCGTTATCGAGGACAGCCAATCCGGCCCAGATACCCACAAGGGCGACTCACACGAAAATGATGCAGGTGCACAGAAAAGCGATCGGGTTAAAATTTTGAGCATCACGACCCTGGAGAGTCATAGACGGGCAAGTCCTAAAGATACGGATGATGTGATTAGTTCTGATGCGGTTAACGTAGTGCACACTCAAATAAGTAGGCCTACAAGTCGTAAAGTTCCTTCAAAAACACCAATTAGCTCGACAAAGGTGAATATCGAACAATTAACGCAAGGCAAATTCCTTACAATCGAAAACACCAGCAGCAGCAGCAGCAGCAGCGATACCGACGACAATGACAATGATGACCACGGTAGTCAGACTGCACAGCTGACCCTCAAGCGTAAACGCTTCTCATCAACTGAGCGGCACATTCGATCATCCAATACGACGTTGAAGCACCATTCTAAGCACAACGTGTGCTTAGCGAATCAACGAAAGCTGTCACCCTGCGACGGTAACGCGCTCTCTAACCGTCCTTCGGCCTTGAAACCTCTTTCAATGCCAAAGTGCTACTTGTATAATGCCAAAGACTATAACAGCGACGATAGCGACGAAAATCATGTCCGCCATCTTGAAAGCAAAAAGCGGCTGAAATTAACTGTCCGCCCTTCTCGCTCGCGCAAGCATAAGTGGAAGCGCAATCGCGACATCGCTAATGAAGACGACGAATATGAGGTAGAAGCGATATTCAATGCTCGCATCAGTCGCGGAAAGCTACAGTATCATGTGAAATGGCTTTGATATAAGGACGATCCGAAGTGGTACGATGCTTCTAACTTCAAGAATAGCCCGTACAAGCTCCGTGATTTTCATTTGCTTAACCCTACTAGTCCAGGGCCTCCAAAAAGGCTAAAGAAGTGGACACAGTATTGGGAGGAGGATTGTGATACGGTCGATCATCCTGATGATAATAAGGCTCAAGATTAACTTCTTGCAGGAGAGAACTTCTATAGACAATCTTCTAGGCAGGCTTGAGCTTCAGCACCTTACGGCTTTAAATTATCTTTAATAGCTGCTGAAGTTCTTTAGCATTGACCTTACCTTTACCGCTCACACACAATCTTTTCTCACTACATACCAATGTAACGATAACTAATGTATATCCACGCATAACGGAACAACCGCCGTAACGGAACAAATCACAGGTACTTTGACTTTAAAGCAATAGAACTTCTCCCCACGACCTAAATTCGACTATACTCAACTTGAGTCAGATTCTAAGTCTATTTCTTTAGTACCATAACGCTGCTCACTAAAAAGTTACACTAACGTCAACGAGCGACTACATAATTTGCAAAGAGCCTCCTATTAAGTGAAAACCAGCCTTCTGCGCCAGAAGATCACAACCAAGCTTGCATCACTCTCGCAACCCCTTAAGCGACTCCCTCGAGTTCAGAGAACCCTACGACACCACTAAGAAGTAATAATTAGCCGTAAGGCTATGATGCGCGCTTAATTCATATAGGGTCGCTACCCCAGTGAGTACCTCCGATCAGAATAATTACTAATTTTGGCTAGCACAGGATTATGACATAATCGTAACGCAGTTTAACGGTGGCCGTCAGACCCGTGGCTGTGCAAAGTCTAAGCAAGCGGGCCTTGTAATCAAACTTGGCTATCTCCCTGGCGGTCCGTCAACCAGCTCACCGCTTATAGATTCGCCACCTTACAAGGTCAGTGTCGGTGCGGCTCGGCCGTCCTCCCCGCTAGCGGTGGCGACCCAATGTACCTTTCCAGCCGCCGCTTTAACCCATCAGTCCGCTTACGTACACCGGCGAGCAGAAGGGCTTTCCCACTTCGTCTTAGCAAATCTTCAGGGCAGCTCTCTAATCAAGTACCAGAACACCACATAAGACGGATATATATTAGTACAAAGCTAGACTAGATTATAATAAAGCTAGCTATAGAAGATAAATAGAGCCTCTACCTATAGACGCTTAAGGGCTATAGCAGTAGGGTTAGCTCGGTAGCCTTCTTCTACGACTTGGCCCGGCTTGCCTTAGCGTCGGGCAACAAGATAGTCAAGATCTGAGATGCGAGTAGCAGGGCCTGCCTGCAGACGCTTAAGGGCCATAGCGATTCGGTCAGGTCGGTGGCCTTACACGACTCAGCGCGGCTCGCGACGGCTTTAACGTTACGAATACTACTAAGTTAGACTTCCTCCTATAAATTCACAGTATACCTATCACATGGGTTAGCCAGATTTTAATCTGATGTTTTATCACCATAGCATCGCTCCATTTTGTCGTTCGCTGGTGTGTTGCTTGAGTGCAGTGGTCTGATAGTGAGACAGCAAAGTTGAAGTTTTGCCAAATTCGTTGATGTGGCTTGCGGAACCAAACCGTCCCACGAATCCAGCCCTGCTATCTGGTTTCCTCCCTCAGCGCCGATTGACAGACAAAGTAATTCAAACTATTGAAATAGTGCATTGCGGCATGCATACCGCGCTGTAGGGCTGTATCATCACTATCACGTGTCTTACCTTTCTGAGCTGAACCGCTACCGAAGCCTCGCCTAATATTGACCACTGAGATGCCTGGGACCGCGCGCAGCCAGCCGCACTAGTTAAAACCACCCGATGAGGTGCAGGAGACCTGGATCTTTCTAGTCACCCCAGTTATCTATGGCTGTGTCAATCAGTTCATTATGATTAAAGGGTGGCGAGGAGAATGACCGGATCCACTCCGCATTGCCACTCGCAAGCACACCTTTGAAAACGATGGCCTAGTTTCCTAGCCCATGATTATCGCCTGATATCACGCTACGAGAAAAAAAATGAACGGATGGAACAAGAGCCTGGGACCAGTGAATATAAGAGCAAAACCTAACCCGGCTGGTAGGGTGCCTTCCCTTGCCAACCCAATATATCTTCATACGGGGTTTAGACATTGTTCCCGAACATCAATCACGCATCTTGTTAGCATGTATCGAACTTTTTTCGTAATCCTCTCCGTCCTCTCAACCACCTTCCCCACCGCCCTCGCCAACCCAATCGACGCCCTTGAAACCCGGTCCAGCGTCAACGGGCCCTGCACCGGCTCAGGGGGCGCCCCCGGCGTCTGCATCCCGACCTCCTCGTGTACCAAAGGTGGCGGCAAATACATCAACAATGCCTGCCCCGGCACACCCGCCGATATCAAATGTTGCACTAAAACCTCATGCGGCTCCGGTGGAAACTGCCGCTTCACATCCCAATGCTCGACTGGAAATACAGCGCCCAATCTCTGTCCCGGCCCGACCGACTTCAAATGTTGCCTGCCGCGCAGCGGGAAATCATCCACCAACGGCCCCATCAGCCGCAGCGAAATCATTTCACGGGGACAGTACTGGATTAACAAACACGTCCCGTACAGCATGGACAAGACGTATCCTGATCCTAATGGTGTTAACTACCGGACTGATTGCTCTGGTTTTGTGTCGATGGCGCTGCATACTACCCCCCCAGGGGATAATACTGTTAGTATGACTAAGATTGCGAAGGAAATTAAGTGGGATGATCTGCAACCGGGCGACTTTGTTGGCACATTAGGTGAGGGGACCGAAGGGTCGGCGGGGCATGTTACTCTTTTTTATTCTTGGGTGGATGCGAAGAAAAAGAAGAGCTATAAGACACTTGAGTGCATGGGGGTCCAATACGGTTGTGTTGCGTCTCAGAGACCGATCAAGTGGGAGAAGGCCGGGCATGTGTCAAAGCCGTATAGGTATATCCGTGTCCAATAAGATTGGAGCTAGGGGACTTATATAAGGTAAGTTCACACGCAGCTAGTTTTACCTTTCCTAGTGGCATTTCTATGATATAGGCTGGCGCATAGTATATAGTTATATATCTGTCTTAAGCGGCATTTTAGTATTGTGACAAGGGTCTAAGACACTGAAGTGGCTTATACGGAAAGCGGGATTGATTAGGAAGCTGCCCAGAAGATGTGCTAAGACGAAGTAGGACAGCCCTTCTGCTCGCCGGTGTACGTAAGCGGACTGATGGGTTAAAGCAGCGGCTGGAAAGGTATATTGGGTCGCCACCGCTAGCAGGGAGGACGACCGAGCCGCACCGACACTGACCCTTGTAAGGTGGCGAATCTACAAGAGGCGAGTTGGTTGACGGGGAGGTGCACAGTAGCTAAGGCTGAGTTGAATCGTAAGGCTGCGGGGCGTAGATCGGCCTGCTTGCCAAGATCCTGCACCGCCACAATTATACTAGCCACAAGCTTGCTTGGCAGCCCGATGTTATGATTATGTAGCTGTCTTGTACTAGCCGAAATTGGTAATCGTTCTGATCGTAGGTACTGACCGGGGTAGTGACCTAGTATGAATTGAGCGTTCCTTGCAGCCTTACGGCTGATCATAATTCCTAAGCATTACTATTATACTTATAGGCCCATGTATAGGTGCTTTACGAGTTGCGACGGTAGTATAAGTACAGTGGTGGCCCGTGTTGGACGAGATTCGCTTTCGCTATAAAGATAGGACTCTTCGCGAATCAGGGGAGGGCAGGCGTCTATTTAGGCGTATTTTTTGTATTGGCGTGGTTATGGGGGTTCATAAGTTACCTTGACATATTACGCAAGGGCAACATTGCAAAAATCAAAGCACGTGCCGGCGTGCGGATACTGCGAAATCAAAGTACCGATGGTTTGTTCCGTTACGGCGGTTGTTCCGTTACGGGCGGATGCACGTTATCACTGTTGAAGCAAGTGATTGTGTTCATTGTTGTATGTTCTACAGGAGGGATGCTTCACTCTTATATATACACCTGCAGCCCCCGTAACATATTGCTGTTTCAGTCACTGTGATATTCAACACTCCCACTCGATGAAGACTCCGTCGGAAGTCCCATCGACCATTCTTCACAGTGTGTAGGCCCCATCAAAACCTTAAAAAACCTTACGTAAGGAAAAGAAGGAAAGGGTGCCCGTACAGCTTATTGGTTATACTTAAGTCCATACACCTTACTCAATTCCCAGTCCTCGACGAAACCACTCGAATCTGTCTCTTGCAAGGGGTTTCGTGAACCCATCGGCAATTTGTTCTGCAATTGGAATGTGCTTCAATTCAACTGTCCCAGTTCCTTGAACTTCTCCTTGCCACTTGCGCTGGATGTCCATATGTTTCATTCGTGAGTGGTACTGTGGATTTGAGGATAAAGTAATGGCTCCTTGGTTGTCGCCGCAGATGATGGTTGCGGCCCTTCCTTGGCTTAGGTTCAGCTCATTAAGAAGCTTTCTTAGCCAGATCGCCTCTTTAGTTGCCTGGGTCTGTCCCATGAATTCGGCTTCGCAGGTCGATAGGGCGACAACGCTTTGGCGCTTGGATTGCCAACTGATAGCTCCACTCCCAATGTTGAACAGGTATCCAGAAGTTGAGCGCCGTGTCACGACAGCCGCCCCAGTCTGCATCTGTGTATCCCTTCAACATTTGGAGATGGCCCTTGTACGTAAGCCTCAGGCTACACGTGCTTGCAAGATACCTTAGGATGCGTCGTGCAAGCTTCATATGTTGCGGTCCCGGGTTTGCTAAGTGCCGACTCGCTATGGACACCGCATATGCAATGTCCCCCCTAGTACCAAGCATGATGTACATTAGAGATCCTACAATCCGCTGATATTCGGTTCTCTGTTTAAGGGGACAGCGGTATTCTGGACTTTTTTCTGTTGGTGGTGATGTTTCAATCGGTGTGCTGATGGAGGCGCAGTCGCTGAGCCCGAATTGATAGACAACCTTGTTCATGTAGGCCTCTTGGCTTAGGTAAAGTATCCTGTTCTGACGGTCTCGTTGGATGGACATCCCGAGGTAATAGCTGCAGGGTCCAAGGTCCGTCATCTGGAAACGATTCCGAAGGGCCCTCTTTATTCTTTTTATCTCTGCAATGCTTGGACCGACGATTAATAGGTCATCCACGTATACCGCAATGTACATATTGCTCCGCACAAAGATACCGAAGTCGGCATTAATTGGCTTGAAGCCGACGCCGCGCAGGAAGTTGGTTAGAGTTTGATACTATATGCGAGGCGCTTGCTTTAAGCTGTAGAGCGCCTTACGAAGTTTGCAGACCCTTAGTGTACCATCTGCCATATAGTGAGGCTGCTCGACGTAGATCTCATAATCAATATCGCTATATAAGAAGGCTGTCTTGACGTCCATCTGTTCGATCTCTAGGCCTAAGGCGGCTGCGATTGCAAATGGGGCCTTGTAGCTCATTGGCTTCACTACAGAGGCGAACGTCTCGTCATAATCGATGCCTTCTTCTTGTGTGAAGCCTCTCACGACCTAACGACTCTTGTGGCGGATTACTTCTCTATGCGGTCCTCTCTTCAGCTTGAAGACCCATTTGCCGCTGAGAACTCGTCGGTCCCTAGGAGGGTCGACGAGCTCCTACGTTTTGTTCTGTTTGAGCGAGTTGACCTCTTCAAGCATAGACCTCTCCCATTCAGGCCAGCTTGTGTCATTCTTCGCTTGATAAAGAGTTTTTGGTTCAAAGGGTTGTGTTTCTTCCGCAGCTACTGTTAAGAACGTTGGGAGTACGTTGCCTTCAGGTATATTCATCAGTGCAAGCTCTTCCATGCTGTATTCGGATGTATCTGATGTAGCCTGCAGGACCCGTATTCTAAGTTCAGGGTGATATTCTAAGGCTTGTTGCCTCACCTCATGAACTGTGCGACCAAGATGGGGCCCCGAATATCGTTGCCGTTCTTCCAGAGCTTGATCGTGTCGAGCGTCGTCCCGTTGCTGGCCGCCATTAGGTAGTGAATCGTCTCCTTCGGAGACATCTGAAAATGAGCCAAAGGTATTGCCACTCCTAGAAGGCGACAAGGTCCTGTCTCCCTGTTCAACGACTGGCTGCGAGTCATCGTCACTCAGTGGAGGTAGTGTTTGCGAGTCATCGTCACTCGCGCGAGGTAGTATTTGCGAGTCCCCGTCGCCCGCCCAAGGTAGTACTTGCGAGTCCTTGGTGCTCACCCGAGGTAGTATTTACGAGTCCTCGGCGCTCGTTTCAAATATGGCCTGTTCCGGTGCTGCCACTGATGCATGACGTCCAGAAGCTGGCACGGATGCTTGCCGTATACTTACCGACGGTTGGTTTAATAGCCCCACCGTCACACTCCTCCCTGTAGCAGCAGCCGTTGCCGCAGGTAAGCCATCTTGTTCGGCTCCCACATCTGGTCTCGTCTGTGTGGAGGAAGTTATAAGGGCTTCTTGAAATTCGGCGTTTGGGGTTCCAACGATCCTCCCATCTTCTAGTAGAATGCGATAGTTGGCGTTCCCCTCATAGCCTAAAAGTATGCATGGTCTTGTTCGTGGCTCAGTCAGCTTCTTCCTCTGCTTTGGTGGGACCAAGTATTCCCCCCTCGACCTGATCACCCTTAGTCGTGATAAATCAGGCTTTTCGCCGTACCATGCCTGGTACGGTGTCATCTGAAGCTTTGACGAGGGCGATCGGTTCGAAAGATATGCAGGAGTTCGAGCTATCTCTGGCCAGAACTTTGATGGAAGTTTTGCGTGTGCTAGTGTAGGTCCAATTCGATCATATATTGTCTTATGGGCTCTTTCAGCTACGCCATTTTGTTGGTGCTGATCTACCCCCGTAACCTCAGGCTGAATCGCCCGAGAAAAGAGGATAAACTTCATTTCTTCTCCCACTTGCTCAGGGATCCGATCAAGTCGTATCCGTCTACACTTCCGTTCAGGGCGCTCATTGTGGTCGAGAAAGAAGCGTAACGATTCAATGACAAATCCCTGCCGCCGTGGTATAGGGATGACCTCAACCCAGCCAGTCGAGTCGTCAACAATGGTAAGCCAGTATCGACCGCCATCGAGACCCTCATCGAATGGGCCTGCAACGCCCATATGGAGGAGTTCCATCGCATATTCTCCCTTTCGACCTGAGCGGCTGTGTGGCTTCTCAGTCATTCGCCCCTGAAGACACGGTTTGCATGGTTCTCGTGGCTCTACATCCCGAATGCCATAGGCTTGCTTCTTGAGCCGCCGTAAGTTTGAATCACTCAGATGAGCCAGTCGGTTGTGCCAAGGCGTCAATTGTGGGCTAACGTGGTAGGCTGGAAAAGTGAGGTTTATCCATAGGTCGAGCGCATAAACGCCATGGTATTTGCTTGCGGTATATGAGCTCTTTTTACTTGACTTATTGCGTATACTTGCGCCTTTGCTGGAGAACTCCACCTTAGCTCCGTGCTCGAGCAGCTGGGGCATGGATATGAGGTTTGCGTGCGCGGATGGGACAAAGAGGACGTTATCAAGAATAAGCCATCTTCTTCTACCGTTTTCATTGCACAAAATATTAATCGTTCCTATTCCCGAGGGAGATGTGGATGCGTCGACGCTCCTGAGTGCAGGCCCATGATACATGCCTATTTGGACAAACTTCGAGGCAGTGTTGCACACATGCTAGGCACAGCCGCTGTCGACGATCCAGGCATCGCGAATTGGGAGCGTCCTTGTGGCCATCATCGCGAGGGCATGGGTGAGAGCGGTGCAATTGCTTTCAATGTCCTTTTCAAATGCTGCTTTGACATCTTCTCCTGCAACCTTCATTACCATGAAGGAGGCTTCTTTGGATCTTTCGGGCCACCTGCATCGTCGTCCTCGTCGTCAGTAGAGTACTGTCTCTTTGACGGCTTGCGTCCGCTGGCTTGCAAGCCCTGTGTCCTTGCCTTGTGCCCCTTTTCATCTTTCCCTTGGCCCTTCAGTCTTGGGTTTTTCCTAAAGCACTCGGTTTGGATGTGGTAAGGCTTTCGGCAGAAGGAGCAGTAGGGCACATTATCAATCTCGATTCGGCATGTGGTTCCGTCTGAAGATGGTATGAGGTTCTTCTAACTAGGCCCACGGATCAGCGCGAGGATAGGAAGTGCTTGCCCCGCACTCGACTGTTCTCCTAGCTGGCCTTTCCTATGCTCTTCCTTGATTGCTTTATTTTCAATATAATCGAATGTTGGTGCTGCCTTAACTACATTCCCATCCGAATCTCTATCGTTGACGAGGTCCATTTGTCTAAAGATATATGATCGCGAAAGCCTTCATACTCGGCACCTAGCGCATGCATGAAGAAAAATGTCCGCTCAATCTCCGAGGTGACACAGTCAGGATCGAGTAAAAGTTTCTCAGCGTGGATGCGTCTGATCTCAGCTCCAAGCGCTTGGACACTTCCACACTTTTCTCGTGTGAGAGACATATATCGTCGTTGAAGGTTGACATAAGTTCCAGAGCCTTCTGGTTTGAAGTTGTCCTTGACTGCGCTGAGGAGTTGGTATACTCGATGGATTTCAAAGGCATTAATACGTTGTGCAGCATTGTGTGTCAGCTTCACCGTAATCATTGCCGAGTAAAATCTTTGGCGACGTTCCCATTGTTGTGCATCCCCTTCCTCTACTGGTGGGGACGCCCCCTCTTCGGCAACAGCAGATATTTGAATGAACTCGTCGACCCTCTGATTCCATTTGAACTAGTCATTGGCATTACCAAGTATTGGAACGGCATTGTAAAATGTGTTAAGGCCAAATTGCTCAAATTTTGCAATATCAGTCATGTTGTGGTTGGATCTTCATCCTCACTGAAGAATTCCGAGATGGACCTGTTGCTGAGTGGACTTGAGGTAACAGGAGAGGCGTGACTCGGTGAGTTGATGGAGCGCACCTCTAAACCGAAAAGGTCTAGGCTTGATGCGTCACTTAGCGTACTGGAAGTAATGGAGTGGCTACAATCAGACAAATCGAGCGTAGGAGAATGAGATGGAGGCAAGTAGTCCTCGTCATGTGTGTCGCGCAATTTAGAATATTTTCTACATGACCTAGAGAAGTGAGGGAATCGCTCGCTGTCGACCAAGTATCGTGACTGGTTCTCTTTGAATTCTGTAGGTCTATTTGGTCGGAGGTTGTAGCGAGCAGTATTGCTATCAATGCTGTACTTATGCCTAGCTCTAGTAGGCAGGGCGTCTGGCATAGCGCTAAGCTTGGGCTGAATAGGACCGGCAGTATGATAAAGGGCTTGATTTTTCTCGTTCCCTAATCGAGAGTGCTCAATAGCCTTGTTGCGGGAGCTCACAATTGACGCACGGCGTATGCGCTCATCTGGCGGTAGGCGGAGGAATGCGATCTTGACTAAGCCAACCGACATTGAGGAGAAAAGCGTCCTTTGAATTTGACCCCAAGTCCACTTTCGATGCAGCCGAACATAAGGTATAGTGTTCAACTCCTCTCTTGTCCAGGGATGAGTTTTCTGTCGCTACTTCTTTTGTGTCAGTATCTCTGGGGATAGAAGTGATAAATCAAGACGGTCAATCTCTGATCTAGTGGTTGGAGTTGGCATCCTCTTTCCTATCTTTATTTTTCACTACACATCTTCTTAATATAGTCGACTTGATGCGCGTGTTGTAAGAATGGTTAAGTTGTTTTGTCTTGATGTTCCCTTGGCTTACGCGTCCTAGGGGTTGATGTGGTGGTATCATATTTGTGATGTTTGTGATTGAGAGCGGAAAGCAGGTTATCCGTCTCATCTTGGATTCTTATTGGTGTCCTAACTTAGGTATATGTGTTAGTTTCCTTTCTGATAAAGCTTTCACTTGCTGCGGAAGCTTAGCTGTGAGTATAGTTTCAAATTTGTCGCGTGCAAGTCCGGGCTCATAACCTGTTGAAGCAAGTGATTGTGTTCATTGTTGTATGTTCTACAGGAGGGATGCTTCACTCTTATATATACACCTACAGCCCCTGTAACATATTGCTGTTTCAGTCACTGTGATATTCAACAATCACCTTAGTATCTCACACTTGTTAACATTAAGATAAACTCTATATCTCCGCTCCTTTAATGCTAGCTCTCTTATTATCTACCTCAATACTAGACTGTTAATAAGCCGGCCCAAGTACTTTTTAAGTTAAGCAGATCTTTCTCTTCCTCAAACCTCTTCTTATAGTGCGGTTAAAAGAACCGCGTGATTTAGTTAACCGTCTCTTCTCCCTAATATATTCTACTCTTAGCTCCTTTAGATCTCTCCCTTTATATAGACGCTATATAGAGATTATTAGCAACCTGTAATTTATCGAGGAAGGGTATATTACCTTTTATCGCACAGAAGTTCTCTTACTAACCTTCTCTTTATGTACTTCTTCGGGTTCTAAAGCATCTACTAAGTCAGCAGGTTACATGCTCGTATCTTTCTAAGGAAGTAGACATAATGCATTATTCTAATTCCTACTAATGAACAATATAACAAAGTCTTTCTTTACAAAAAAGGAGTCTACAAGTCTAGTATCTCCTAGAGCGTTCTATATAGTTGGTAGGAATATAAGAGCCTTGTCTACAGCATATAAAAATTTATATAGTTGACTAGACCTACGATTACGAGCCTTTGTGCAAGACTAGGATTAAAGTATATAACCCTTAGAAGGAACGAGTCTTTTCGCTAAATTTATTATCTCTAATATTCAATTTATATAACGCTCCAACTCGCTATTATTAAAGAAATACTAATCTAGTAGATAAGTATTAAGTAGCATCCTCCTTATATGTATCGTGCTTAGGTTAGTTAATAAGATCTTGCTAATTCTACTAGTACTAAAACTAAGTCTAGCAGCAAGCGCCGTAAAATTGTACTATAGCTAGGCATTAGGTTTATTTGCATATCTCTAAGGCTCTATAGCTTCCTTCTTTATAGTAATTCTAGTTATCTTGTAGAAGTTTCTTGTTACGAATAGCTAGAGCTGTAGATATAAGTAGTTAAAGGTTTTACTAGCCTCTAGTAGTCTATGCTCGCTAAACTTGCTATTAGCTACTTCTACGTAGAGCACTAGGGGGCATTTAAAAGTAGTAGCAAAGGAATTTTTAATTAAAGATTTTAGACGTAGATCTAAAATACCTTTTAAGACTATTGTACAAGGCTCTACGTATATAAGGTTATTAAAGAATGTCTATATAGTTAGTATTAGCAATAGTATACTTAATAAACACGTTAATAGCTAGGCCCTTGTCTGTTAATGTCTAATGTAGGGGAATAACAATCTACTTTCTATACCTGCTGCTATCTTATTTCGGTCTATAATCAATGCCTTTGGCGCTCTAAGCTTAAGAAACTTTATAGTAGCATTATCTATAACCTAGGTATCTTTGCTAAGATAACAAATAACTAGATCCTAGGCATTATTCATGTGTTTAAAGTAGTGAGCAAGTTCATTTCTAAATTAGCAGATGTCTTGTTAGTTAAAAGTGGTGAATTTACTTCGTCGCATTTAACCCCATTAAGCCTCTAGAAAACACCTAGCTTAATAGGGAGCTGTTAGACCGCAGCTCTACTCCACTGCGCCAAACAAACCCAAAAAGGTAGATAAGTATTCAACAATGTTGAATACCGGAGTAGAACAGTATATATCGTTACAAAGGCCCACTAGCCCTTAGCTCTCGGCTCAGTATGCGCCAATCGCAATACTACTACAGCTCTATAGGCCTTGTAGGCGCCGAAGCCTAACACTTTTCTAAAAGCTATAATATCTACCTCTAATAAGGCCCTCATATAGCTGTTATAAAAAATCCTTTTTATCAACTTACTATAACCTCCTTTAAATCTAATAACTATAAACTAGATTGTAATTTAAGATCTTACAAATATCTATCTTTCTACTATAACTTCTATCTATAAAAAATAGCTAAAGAGTAACTACTAAAGTATATAACTATTTATATAGTTAGCGAGCGAAGGAGTAAAATTAGAAGGCCTTAGTACTTGTAACGAAGGTTCTCCGAACACTCGAGACTCTCGTGAACTCTGGTGCGAGTTGGGGGCGGGGCCAATATACCAAAGATCATGACATTGTATAGTTGTAATCCAAAGCGGGGCTGATGCGCTACACAGGCGCATAAAAGGCTCGATACTTGCGAAGAGAGTAAAGCAAGTATTATTCTCCCTTAGATACTAGTAGTACTATCGAATACTATCTGTCATCCCTTCACTATCTCCTGTGGCCTACGGCAAGTACTATTGTCTTCCAGCTACCTCTTAACAGTACTAGACCTCTTAGTATTATGTACGTCTGTTTAAAGTTGCTAATATTAGGATAAAGAGAGTAAAGGGTTAGGAGACTAGAATTAAGACAAGGAACTAAAAAGGAGTTAAGTATAAGTAGCCTAAGACTCTATGATTTTGATTATAAGCAAGCCCGAGTAAGCGTGATTCAGGCTGAGCAGAATTGAGCCGAAGTTGAGCCGCGTAAGATTCTGCTGATGTAATGGGTTGAAACCGACTGACCTAGTTGGGTGTATGTCAAGAGTAGAATCCACTTGAAAATAGCTGTCGAATGTTGGAGCACATTGGGGTATCATCAATTCACTCCTCCATCGATTCCCATCCCTTCTCTCTGCCCTCCTCTCCCTCTTCATCATCGCTCTCCCCTTCTTCTGTGTCTGAATCAGTGTCTGGCTCATCCAAGCCTACCAAGCGTTCCTTTCCATCTCCCTTGAGCTCTGGCACCTTGTTGGCAAAGGCTGCCCGCACCGCTGCGTTGGTGCTTGTGTCCCAGATCTGCACTGCTCCTTTGCTTCCTGCAACTGCGAGGCGGAAGCCCACCTCTTGATCGGGCGCAAATGTCGTAGAAAATACACGGCCTACACCGAGATCTCGCGACACAACCATACTAGGGCCGCTGTCTTGAATGTTCCACAACTTCACTTGCTTGTCTGTGGAGCCTGTCACCAAGTATCCAGGGATTACTGGATTTATGTCGAATGATGAGATAGACTCGTCGTGAGCTTGTAGTACCCAGACTGGCTTGGATGCTGCAGGGTCTGATGGCGCATTGCGAGTGTCATGGTAGTGTACCATGCCGTTCTCAGTAGAAACCTACAACCATTAGACTACGTTGTGCATATTTCTTTCACAGTACTCACATAAAAGAAGTTCGGATCGTGAGGGTTCCACCGAACAGTCTCAACGTCACTCTCAACACCCCATCTCGGCGCCTTTGCATCGGGTGCACGCATATCAGCTGCAACAACTGTGCGATCGTAGCTTCCACTTAGTAGCACTGTCGACTCAACAAGGTGCCATGCGACCGAGCAGACTTTGTCTGTGTGATACGAATAGGACTTTGCGCATGTTGTAGTGTTCAAATCCCACAGCTTAATAGTCTTATCCGCAGATGAAGAGGCGAGTAGATTCCTATGGTGGCGGTTGGCAGCTAGGGAGAGAACCGAGTCAACGTGGAAGGCATCATTGACCTTCCTTGACTTCTTTTTCTTTTTCTTCTTTGATTTTTCTGCGTTTGCTGCATCTTCAGCACCTTGGCCTAGCACGGCGTCTGGGTACATGCTATCTACAACATCCAGATTCCAGATCTCGATATCCGGGTCCATTGTGCCAATGGCAACGAAATTTCCTTCGCCATCGGCTTGCTGGGCAGACTTCCCAACTGGCAGGTCAAGCCATTCGACAGTGAGTGGAATGGCGGGTAGCATGATATCGTGATGTACGTAGAGGTTGTCGTCCTCGTCCTCATACACGTAGACTTCTAGGTGAGCAACTTCGTCTTCTATCCGCCCCGCCAGAACTAGATTGTCCGTGGCTAGAATCTGAAGCTCCTCTCGCTCTTCCTCATCTTCCTCATCCCCACCTTGCATTGTGATATAAGGGTCATCTTCGTCGTTCTCGTGGAAGACAAGATTTTTCATATTACCAAACATGGCCATTGTGTCGCCCGCGCCCTCTTCAGCATCGTCATCGTAGTGCTCGAGGTCGTACTCTTTGAGGTCATCATCATCGTCTCTGTAATTGATCAGATTTACGATTCTGTCCATCTCTCAAGAACATACTCATCATCGTGCTTTTTAGAAGTCTTTCCAGATGTTCCATTGCTCTTTCGTTCTGCCTTGGCCTGTGCTTCCTCAAGCTCTTCTCTTGCATCCTCTAATTGCAGGTTCGCAAGCTTCGATATGCGGTCATACTCATCCTCATCAAACTGGTATTTGGAGGGAAAGGGCGCTGCAAAGCCCCGCGGCACCCATGTTGTGGCTGTGATCATAGACATGATGATGGTCTTGCGTGAGAAAAAGCAGCGCACGCATGCGACTTGGTGGGGAAATTGTAACTTTTTGAACATTTTTAGCGCAACCGTTCTCTTATCGATAAGCGAATAGTTCCTTGCTTTGCGGACCCCCGAAGACTCCACGACCGCCTACCCAGACTGCCACTTACATCGCACTCCCTACCTAACACAATGGATCGAGGTCACAGCCCAAAGAGACGCAAACTTGACCCCGAGGAATACTCGATTGCACCACGCCCAAAGTTCCGAAAGCCGAATCACCACCGCGACTCAGCTTCTTCCTCACGCGCACACACGCCGCAGACACGTGAGAATGGCTACACGCCGAACCAAAAGTCCTTGGATGGGCCTGAGCCGCTGGTAGACGATTTTGACTCGATGGCATTGGACCGCGATTGGTACGGCGGTGAAGAGAATGGCCACACTTTTGGCGACGACTCGCACAACCCGTTTGGCGGCACTGAGAGCACATGGCTAGACGCGCAGCGAGAGGCTGCCTTGACCGAGAAGAAGCAGAACAATCGCGCAAGTATGAGGGCCCAACAGAAGCAGAAAGATGTGGATGCCTGGGAGACAAATCGGATGCTGCAATCTGGAGTCGCGCAAAGAAGACATTTTGACGATGATTTCAACGACGACGAAGAAGGTATGCGGGTGCATATCCTAGTCCACGACCTTAAGCCACCATTTCTGGACGGCAAGACTGTCTTCACAAAGCAAATTGAGCCTGTGCCCGCTGTTCGCGACAATCAAAGTGACATGGCCGTCTTCAGTCGTAAGGGCAGCCGAGTCGTCAAGGAGAAGAGACAGCAGAAAGAACGACAAAAACATGCCCAGGAAGCCACAAGTGCCAAAGGAACCACCCTCGGGAACATCATGGGTGTCAAAGATGAGGATGGGGACAGTGCAGCTCCCATGCCTGAAGACGGCGAAAAGAGGGGAGGGAGCAAGTTTGCTGAGCATCTCAGCAAGCAAGAGGGAGCGAGCGCATTTAGTAGGAGCAAGTCGTTGAGAGAACAGAGGCAGTATCTCCCGGCTTTCGCAGTGCGCGAAGACCTCTTACGCGTCATCCGAGACAATCAAGTCATCATTGTTGTCGGTCAGACTGGCTCCGGGAAAACGACTCAGTTGACTCAGTTTCTTCACGAAGATGGCTATGGCAAGCAAGGCCTGATCGGATGCACACAACCGCGCCGTGTTGCAGCTATGAGCGTAGCGAAACGTGTGAGCGAAGAGATGGAGGTTAAATTAGGTGGCCTAGTGGGATATGCGATCCGTTTTGAAGATTGCACCAGTAAGGAGACCAAGATCAAATACATGACCGATGGTGTATTGCTCCGAGAGTCACTGGTTGAGCCAGATCTTGACAAATACTCATGTATCATCATGGACGAGGCGCACGAGAGAGCACTCAACACGGATGTGCTCATGGGGCTCATCAAAAAAGTCCTGGCGCGAAGGAGAGATCTTAAATTAATTGTCACTTCCGCAACGATGAACGCTGATCGTTTCTCGCGCTTCTACGGAGGCGCCCCAGAGTTCGTTATCCCCGGACGTACGTTTCCTGTTGATATTCAGTACTCGCGATCGCCTTGTGAGGACTATGTCGATAGCGCGGTCAAGCAGGTGTTGTCCATCCACGTCTCGCAAGGGGCTGGCGATATTCTTGTTTTCATGACAGGACAGGAGGACATTGAGATTACCTGTGAGCTGGTGGCCGAGCGACTGAAGCTCCTCAACGACCCTCCCAAACTCAGTATTCTCCCGATTTACAGTCAAATGCCAGCGGATCTGCAAGCAAAGATTTTCGAGCGAGCTGCACCTGGCGTACGTAAAGTTATTGTGGCCACCAATATCGCCGAAACGAGTTTGACGGTCGACGGTATTATGTATGTGGTAGACTCAGGTTTTTCCAAGTTGAAGGTTTATAGCCCTAAGATGGGTATGGATACCCTACAGATAACTCCAATCTCCCAAGCAAACGCATCGCAACGCGCGGGACGTGCGGGACGTACAGGACCTGGAAAGTGCTTTCATTTGTACACGGAAAGAGCTTTTCGCGATGAATTCTACATTCAGACTATTCCTGAGATCCAGCGGACAAACTTGGCAAACACTGTTCTGCTTCTGAAGTCACTCGGCGTGAAGGATCTGTTGGATTTCGACTTCATGGATCCTCCACCTCAAGATACTATCACCACCTCGCTTTTCGACCTTTGGGCACTGGGCGCACTAGACAACGTTGGGGATCTCACCCCCCTTGGCCGCACAATGACGACGTTCCCAATGGATCCATCTCTCGCCAAGCTCATAATCACCTCCGTAGAATACGAGTGCAGCCAAGAGATGTTGACCATCGTCGCCATGCTCTCCGTCCCCAGCGTCTTCTACCGCCCCAAAGAACGCCAGGAAGAATCCGACGCCGCCCGCGAGAAATTCTTCGTCCCAGAATCCGACCACCTCACCCTCCTCCACGTCTACATACAATGGAAAGTAAACAACTACGCCGACGGCTGGTGCATCCGCCACTTCCTGCACGCCAAATCCCTGCGCCGCGCCAAAGAAATCCGCGACCAAATCCTCGCCATCATGGAAAAGCAAAAAATGGCCCTCACCAGCTGCGGCACCGACTGGGACATCATCCGCAAGTGCATCTGCTCAGGCTACTACCACCAGGCAGCTAAAGTCAAGGGCATCGGCGAGTACATCAATCTACGCACAAGCGTCACCATCCAGCTACATCCTACCTCGGCGCTCTACGGCCTCGGCTACCTCCCCGATTACGTCGTGTACCACGAGCTCATCGCCACATCCAAGGAGTACATGTCGTGCGTGACCTCGGTCGATCCGCACTGGCTGGCGGACCTGGGCGCCGTGTTTTACTCGATCAAGGAAAAGGGGTATTCGGCGAGGGACAAGCGCGTTGTGGAGGTCGAGTTTAATCGCAGGGCGGAGCTGGAGGCGAAGATGGCTGAGGATAAGGAGAGGGAGGAGCGGAGGGTTAGGGAGGAGGAGAGTGGGCCTGTGGTGAAGAAGGTAGTGGTTGGGGCGAGGAAGGAGGATGGCGGCGTGGTGAAGCGGCCGGCGATTGGGAAGTCGAAGTTTCGGCGGCGGTGAGGTGGAGCAGCTGTGATGACATGTTCATGTTTGGGCATATCGGATGGGACACTTTGAGTTTGATCACGTGGGCAAACTTTCATAATTCCTAGTACAAACAAAACAAATCTTGACTCCCATGTTTCTTTTCCAATCATCGCATGTTATGCAACATCCACAAAACCCCTCTTCCGCCTTTCCCTCCCCTCCTCCAAATCCACATCCTCCAGCCTAACCACCCTCTCCTCGTCCACCCGCTCCCCCACAACCCTCAACGCCGCAACATTAAACCCCACCAGATCCTTCTCACCGCCCAACCAGCTCCTCAACCCCGCACGCACTCCTTCCAATACGCCCTTCAGCTCGCGACTCGCCACAATCTGCCGCTGATGCGTCTTGAGCATGAAGAACAGCACGCGGCACGTAAGCGTTGCGTTCCACCGTTTTTGCACCCACAACGCGAGAAAAGTGAAGAGCGCAGGGAGTGAGCAGAATGGCAGGACAAGCAGCGCATCGTGGAGCTGTGCGGCAGGGATTTTGGCGAGGGTGTTGAGAATGTGGCGGTCCGCTGAGATGTTGCCGAGTGCGAGGAAGAGCGGGTCGCGCTGGGGGGGCGCAAGTTTGGGGTTGAGGGCGCGCTGTCGGGCGTAGGTGGCCATGATGTCGAGGTCAGGGATGCCGATATCGAGGGCTTCTTGAATGCGTTCGCCGGCGGTGAGGGTGGCGGTTGTTTGCTTGGAGGCATCGGTTGCTTCGGGGCGGGGGCCGTGGGGGTTTTCTTCGTCGTCGAGGGAGGTGGCGAGGGTGGTTTCGTAGAGTTCTTCGAGTTCGCGTTCGCGTTCTTCTTCTAGGAAGATGGGCTCGTCGGATTTGCTCCAGATGCGGATGCTCTTGTCGTGGCTGGCTGTGACAACAAAGTCGCCTGTTCGCGCCACTGCCATAGCCCAGATTTCGCCGTGGTGGCCTTTGAAGCGCTGGATTTGCTCGAATTTGTCACCGTCCCAGCTCTTGACCGTCTTGTCTTTGCTAGCGCTGAAGAATATGTGTTTCTCATCTCCATCGACGGGGTGAGGAATGAAAGAGATTTGCATGATGCTGTCTTGGTGGCCGAAAAGTGCCCTGTGACAGTCTCCAAAATCGAGGCCCCATATCCGCACATTCTTGT
Organism: Ophiosphaerella korrae; assembly: GCA_028456385.1. Lineage (NCBI taxonomy): Eukaryota > Fungi > Ascomycota > Dothideomycetes > Pleosporales > Phaeosphaeriaceae > Ophiosphaerella > Ophiosphaerella korrae. Next base: position 217,966 of record JALNQF010000047.1, on the reverse strand, counting down.
CGGCAGAACATGTGGCGATGAGTTTGCTGTCACTTGATATCGACATGTTGAGAACAGGAAGTTTGTGGCCATACAGGTTGAGGAAGAGTTTCAATGAGTCGACGAAGAACACTTTAACCGTATTATCGAGGGTTGCAACTGCAAGTAACCGCGAATCAGGCGAGAACTGAACGCTTAAAACGTCGTCATTGACTTTGAGTATGCGGGATTGAACAAGTTGGAGACGAGGCATCGTGCGCTTTGTTCCTGGAATCTCCTCCTGGCCGATTTCGAAGTTCCAGAACTTTACGGACTTATCTGCGCTGCCTGTGATGAGCGACTTGCCGTCAGGGTGCACTTGCATCGTCCATACAGCACCCTCATGAGCACTGATCTTATCAAGTAGTGATGAAGCAGCGATATCATACAGCTCGATATCACCATCTTTGGTGCCAACAACAATAATCTTATCACCCGGCAGAAAAGCGCAACAGAGCGCATACCCGCACTCGAGCGTGCGAAGACAATTCTTTGTACGTACATTCCAGACCTTGAGTCCTCCACTGGATGCTGATGCCAGCATACGATCATCAGAGCTGAGAGCTAGCGCGCGGACGTCGTTCCTGTGGCCTGCAAGCTCGACGGAGAGTGTTCGATTGTAGTCTGGAGCTTCTTCTGTCTTTGACTTCCCTTTTTGTGGAATCTCATAAATGTCGATGAGGTTATTGCTGGTACCAATCAGTAATTTTAGCTTTTTGCTTCCTCGACTGCGTATCCATGAGACCGATCTGACCTTGCCGGCTGTTCTTACAGTGACGTAGGGTACTATGACTTCGCTGATCTCGGCGTCTGAAATGTTGATCTTGTCGTCTGCTTCGTCGGCCTCGTCTGCATGTCCGTTCGTCTCGCCTTTGGCTTTTTCGCGCTTCCTTCTCCTTTTTCGAGCCAGACTCTTCTTTACCTCCTCTTCGCTTCGTATCCGCCAGATTTCAACTGCCTTTTCTGCACCGTGCACTGCGATGTAATCTGACTTTGCGTAAAATGTGATGCCCTGTGCTCTGTCTTTTCCTTGGCGATAGAGAATGCCTCTGGTGGCAAGGTACTGCTGCTCTGATGCTTCACCAATCGCAAGCCCGGCTCTTCGAAGGCCTTGTAGGTCGATTGCCCACACTTTAAGTTCACCGTCGTTTCCAGCTGTCATACAGCCGCTACTATCAGACGACACACCAAGTGCCCAGCATTCTCCGTTTGTCTGTGCGACGTGTGTCTCGATGCAATGTTGCGAGTTAACGTCCCAGATCTTGATTAAAGCGTCCTTGCCAGTCGACAGCAGGAATGTCTGGTCAGAATCCATTTCTGTATCTTGGCCAGCCTCGCCGTCTTCCTGGTCGGGCCTCGCTGGGTGCAGAAAATGCAGGCCGGTAATCTGGCCCTTGTGCCCCCGCAACTTGAACAAGCCGGTTTCTGAAACGAGATCCCAAATGACAATGTCTGTGTCTTTGGAGCCGCTTGCGAGCCGTACGCCAGTCTGGTCGAATACAAGCGTTGTGACGGCAGATTTGTGGCCATTGAAGCTGATGATGACGGTCGAGGTGCGGGCGTCCCAGATGCGAATACTTCCATCAGCATAACCGACGGCAAAGACGTCTGCATCCACATCGCTCCGACAGATGACGGTGACTTCTTCTGTGCATGTCGAGTCGCGCCAGGTGCTCAGCAGTTCGCCCTTTTTGATGTCCCAGCACAGAACCTGTTCATTGGCGGCGGCATATGCCCGGCCGGCGCCTGCGGGTCGATTCGAGCCGGGCTGGGTGACGCCTTCTGCTGCCCAAACGATGTTGGAGGTGGCAGTCGCGACCACGCCAAAGGCATCGGACTGCTCGTATTTGCTTCAGGCATCATCAGCGACTGCACGGTTGGCTTTCTTTGCGCGGCGACTGACCTGTATGATCGCACCATTGATGCGCCGGTGCTGGCTAAAGTGGGGGATCAAATACGAAAAAGAAGCAAGCCAGGCTAGGAAAGCACGTGTACGGCCATTTCACGGGCTGGCAGAAGTCTGGTGTTGTGCGCTGCAATCAACCAGCCCGTCCGTTGCGCTCTGAACTTTTCGCCAGCGTTTTGGCAGGCCCAGCGCCACGCTACCGCTAGCTGGCCCACCCACACACCACCCCCGAACCTCCGCACCCATCCTCGGCGGGCAGGACAGGCCACAGCTCCCCGCCTTGCCATAGCCACCCGTATCTCCCCCCAGCCCGTGGGCCCCGTACGCCACCATGCTTCTCCTTGACTACCAAAACATCCTCATCGAGTCTCTCCTCAAGGATCGCTTTGGCGGGTGCGTGTTACCCCGCCGCCCTGCCCAGCCGTAGCTGACGCCGCACAGAGGAGCTCCAGCCAACATTGACCAGGTCGTGTCCGACTTTGACGGCGTCACCTTCCACATCTCGACTCCAGAGACCAAGTCCAAGATACTTGTATCCATTCGCATCAAGTGCTATCAAGAATTAGTCCAGTATGGCGCCCGGTCGATACTGGAGCGCGAGTATGCATCGTACATTGTAGACCCCGAGTCTGGCTACGACTTCTCTGTGCAAGTAGACTTGGACAGCTTGCCCGAGGACCAAGGTATGGCCATTGCCATGTCTGTGTCTGACGCCTGGGAGGTTACTGACCATCAGCAGAGGGCAAAGATGACCTGATCCGGCGCATCTCTCTTCTCAAGCGCAATGTCATGGCCGCACCCTTTGAGCAAGCCTTTGACGAGTTCCACCAACTCCAGGAAGAGGCCTCCAAGTACACCTCGGAAGCCGCGCCGCAGGGCATTGCAGAGGGAGGAGAAATGCGTGCAATCCACTACCGCGACGAGGAGGCCATATACGTCAAAGCCAGCCACGACCGCGTCACTGTCATTTTCTCCACAGCCTTCCGGGAAGAGACGGACAGAATCTTCGGCAAGGTCTTCTTGCAGGAGTTTGTCGATGCCAGGCGGAGAGCCATTCAGAACGCGCCACAAGTGCTCTTCCGCAATGAGCCACCTCTAGAACTACAGGGATTTCCGGGCATCAACACTTCGGGGTCTGGCGAGATTGGGTACATTACTTTTGGTAGGTTTGTTTGAATGTCGACACGGATGCTGGACTGACGCAAGCAGTTCTCTTCCCACGCCACCTCACCAAGCAACGACGAGCAGAAGTCATTTCACACATTCAAACCTTCCGAGACTATTTCCACTACCACATCAAAGCATCCAAGGCGTTCATCCACTCGAGGATGCGCAAGCGAACAGCCGACTTCCTGCAGGGTATGTTAAATTCTAGGTTCTACTTGAAGTTTGTCCTAATCGTTTGCAGTCCTCCGCAGAGCAAGGCCAGAGGCTGAAGAGAAGGAGCGCAAAACTGCGAGTGGGCGAACGTTCAGAGTGCAAGGATAGGTCACGGTTGTTGCAGTGTAGATTTTACATAGTCATGTGAATTCCGGAAGCCTGGAATTGGCCAATACACACCATGACGATAGCAGCCCAACAATCTGCCTGTTTTCCGAAGTTTGGCTGTGCACAGACCATGTTGGAGTACGTAGCCGCGACCTGCACTCCCCAACTACACCGCAATCGACGCAGCCGGCCATGTCTGAAGCAACTAGGCCAAAATACGACAACCTTCCAGGCATCGACACCGCGCCCGATATCTACGAAACGCCTGATCTCGCCGAAGATGTCTCCACCATTCAAGCTTCGACAGTCACGTCTGATTCAGACGAGGACGACGCCGACGCCGACGCCGACGCCGAGCAATCTGCCGTGCACCACCAACGACTACAGACCGGCCAGGCACGCAACCGATTCCAGCCCTCACGGGTAGATGCACGAGGCGTCGACTTCTCTGACAACATTGCTGCACAGCGCCGCTCATATCGTACATCCACCCGAGACCGACGACGCCGCGGCGAAATAATAGGCGACGCCAGCGATGACGAGAAGGAGGATTTTGAAAGAAAGCTGCTGAGAGTGAAGAATGAACTTGCGGAGCTCGAGAACGAGTACGAGAGGAGAATTGCCACCGGAGACAAGTCCAAGATCGAGGAGCAGGACCCCAAGGAGCACATCGAACGCATGGCCAAAAAGATCGACGCTATATATGCGAGGCGTCGGGGCGGTCAAGGGCCCGAAGCACAGCTTGACAAGACGATCCAAAAGTTCAAGGACTACAAACCATTCGAGCCCAGCCCGAAGCTCAACAGCGTGCTGTCGAGGATACCACCGCTACCAGGCACACAAATCCAGAAAAGCCAGCTAGACTACATTCTCAACCAAGCAGCGGACTTCGACAAGAGGATGACACAACTGGAGAATAACCTTGGGCTCAATGGAAACACGATGCCAGAGCTGAGTGCCACATCGACGTTCCCGGTCTTCACCACACTGCAAAGACTGGAACAGATGCTGACTTTGGTTGGCGACGCATCTTCAAACAACCTCGATTCCATAGCACAGCAAATCAAGAAGCTGACGGCGGACGCCGAGCAGCTCAAGGAAAAACGACTTGAGGCTGCACGTGACGGATCGGGATCTGACAGCAAAGCTATGACATACCCTGAACAAGAAGCCAAGATCAATGCTCTATACGGCACACTACCATCCATCGACAAGCTCACCCCTTTGCTGCCGCTCGTCCTGGAACGCCTTCGCACCCTGCGCCTTATACACACCAGCGCGTGGCGTTCAGAGGAAGTATTGTCGGAGCTAGAGACGCGTCAGGCAAAGCAGGAAGAAGAAATTAAAAAGTGGGAAAGGCAGCTGGTGGTTGCAGAGAAGAAGATGGCCAAGTGCACTGAGGTTATGCATAAAAATATCAAGACGGTCGGGGACGATGTGAAGCGGATTGAGGGGAAGATGGAGAAGCTGCTCGACGGTTAGGCAATGTTAGCCGAGGAACTGCAAGCGCATGGCTGAAATTATGCTGTCTTCATTCAGAGATACCCCACGACTGGTCGAGTTGGTTGCGCAAAGCATATTAGACGGAGCTAGCAATGCCAAATATCGATAATTGTGAAATGTGGTGATGTAAACGATACTGGGGCAACGATCGCCGGATGTAGAAGTATTTTGGACGTCCATGTAGCCAAGCGAAATCAAATCAATACAGGCTAGGTATTGGCTCGGCCGCCTACTCCAGGCGCCTTGCAGTTGATGGAGGGCCATGGTAGCCAACCGGAGCACTGCCTTCCCCGCACAAGCGAATCCTAGCCGTGGAATGGGATGAGATTGCTTTTTTTTTCAACAGTTCGATGGTGAAATAAAGTCTTGGGAGAGAAGTCTTGCATAGCGGACACCCTGCCCCGGAAGGATTAAGGTTTACCATGACTGTCGGAGAGATGGGCGTGGTGTGAGTGCACAACCGTAGTAGTAGTAGTGAGGGGTGTCCGAGCTCCACATTCAATTCAAGCATTTCCATATCTTGGTTAAGAGCCGGACGAGAAGCTGCTGGCTGGTACTTTCTCCAGCAATGGCCAAACGCAAGAACCAGGCCCATGGCCACGGCAAGGCTGCCAAAAAGAGGGCCATTTCTGACGACGAGGCCCACAAGAACTTTCGCCGTGGCCTGTTTGATGCAAAGGTGCTCGAGGGATACACAAACTACTACGCAGAGTCGCAGCCGTATGCATGCCGCCGCTCTTCTCTCCCCCTCTCTCCCCCTCTCTCCCCCTCTCTCTCTCTCTATACGTCTCTGATCACTCTGCAGCTACAAGCATGCCGTCATCCAGAACCTGGTCGACGACGCTCTGCTGCGCAATGTGCGCACCGAGATCCGCGAGCACATCCAGTTCACGCCCAAAGAAACAGACATCTACAAGATCCACCAGTCGGGCGATCTGGCCAATCTCGACGGCCTCGACGACTCGGCCCTCAGGCGGCTGCCTAGCCTGCTGACTCTGCGTGACTCGCTGTACTCGGCCGCCTTCCGCAGATATCTGTCGGCCATCACGCAGTCGGGCCCGCTCAGCGGAGTCAAGACGGACATGGCCGTGAATGTGTACACGCCGGGCTGCCATCTGCTGTGCCACGACGATGTCATTGGCAGCCGGCGTGTGAGCTGGATCCTGTACCTGCTGGATCCAGACATTGCCTGGAGGCCGGAGTGGGGGGGCGCGTTACGGCTCTACCCAACCGAGACGCTGGCCACGCCAGAGGGCGACGAGGTCAAGGTGCCCCAGCCCGACTTCTCCCTGTCCATCCCGCCCGCCTGGAACCAGCTGTCCTTCTTCACCGTCCAGCCTGGCGAGAGCTTCCACGACGTCGAGGAGGTGTACAGAAGGGGACTGGAAGAGAAGGTAGAGGAAGATGGGGGGCGCATCCGCATGGCCATCAGCGGCTGGTTCCACATCCCACAGGAGGGCGAGGAGGGGTACGAGGAAGGTCTGGAAGAGAAGCTCGCTGAGAAGAGCTCATTGGCGCAGCTACAGGGAGGAAAAGCAGACGTCTTTGATGAGCCACAGCCACAGTGGACTGACAACCCAGACTGGGAAGAGCAGGCCAAGCAAGGAGGCGACGAGCTGACCGAGAACGACTTCGACTTTCTCATCAAGTACATCAACCCAAACTACCTCACCCCAGACATCGTCGAAGAGGTTTCCAAGGACTTCTCAGACAACTCATCCATCCGCCTCGCCGAGTTCCTGTCCGTCAAGTTCTCCGCCAGACTCCGCACCTACCTCGAAGCACGTGATCACGAAGAGAACCCATCACTCCCCTCCAATCCCTACCAGAAATACCCAACCGTCGGCGTGGCCCGCCCCCCACATAAACACCGCTTCCTCTACCGCAAAGCAATCCAACCAATTGCCACCACCCTCTACCCCGAAAACGATGGCATGACCCCCTACGACGACCTCATCGACATCCTCTTCCCCCATCCTGCCTTCACCAAGTGGGTCTCTCTCGCCACCGGCATCACCTTGACCAAAAGCAACATCTTCGCCCGCCGCTTCCGCCGCGGAAAAGACTACACGCTCGCCACTGCCTACGACGAGGAAGACCCCCAGCTCGAAGTCTGCCTCAACATCACGCCCTCTCGCGGCTGGGGTGACGAGGATGAAGAGAGCGAAATCGGAAATGGTAAACAGAACTCGGGTGATGATATCGGTGGCTACGAAATGTATATGGCGGCCGACGACGATTCCATGTCGCGCGCCGCTGAGACGGGCGCTGGTCAGCGTCGCGCTGCCAAGGCTGATCCAGCCATCTACAAGTCTGCTGCTGATGACGAGGACGATGGCATCTTGTTTAGTCAGCCTGCCGCGTGGAACAATCTGGCTATCAACCTTAGGGATAAAGGTGTACTACGGTTTACCAAGTACGTGAGTCGGGCGGCGCGTGGCGATCGGTGGGATGTGTGTGCCGAGTTTGGGGTCGAGTTTGGGGAGGATGGGAGTGATGAGGAGTGAGTTGGTTGATGTGTTGTGGATTTCGGTTTGTAATGAGTTTCTTTTTGTGGAGATTGAATGAATGGATGGATGGATGAATGGGGGGGGATTGATGATGTTACGTCCAGTCAGTAAATGTGTACGATTTTATACTTGTGGGTGTATCTCTGTGTCGACTTGCTGACATTCACTGCGTGACAGATTGGTAGCCAACTTTCCAGTCAGATAGCGGTTGGATGGTTGGATGCCTTCCACCACAGATGGCTGGCCTTCCAGAAATAACTCGCCATCCAAGTCCTCAAACAACTATTTCCCCCATCTTCGAACCCAACTTGACAATCTCCAACCATCCGACTCAGCCATCCCCCAACCCTTGACTCCACATCCCCCCAAAGCACTATAAAATTGCCCCAACGTCGCCCACACTTTCCTATCAACTCACCTCCATCCATCCTCACGCCAAAATGTCTTCCCCCCCCCCCCCCTCCCTCCAATTCTGCAACCTCCAATACGCAACCATACCCACACGCTTCGCGCCCTCAACACCACTCGCCAACGCTCCGCCCAGGGCCAAACGGCACATACGACGCCCCGGCCCAGCATATCCGCAGAAGCGCGGCACGCAGGCGCAGGACCAGGACCTCACGCTACTAGGCGACGGCGTAATCGTCACCGTGCCGCGGGGCGGGCGCAAACGTGCCGGTGCTGGCGTGGGTGCACGGCGGGGGCCTGCGGTACGGGTGGATCAGGCTAAACACATGGGTCTTGCGGCGGACGATACGGCGGGTCCGAAGTCGAAATTACTGGACTCTACGCCGGAGGAGTTGATGGAGCAGTTGTCTATGATGGACCATTCTGGCGCGTACATTGACGGTCGGTGGATGGAAAAAGGATATTCCACCCGAGCTCTTAGCAGACGGACGCCAAATCGGGCACAAACCAACCTGGTGCAAAGAGTTTGTGGTGGGCGAGCACCCTCCATGACGGAACTGTGCTCAAATCACGGATACTGGCCAATCCACAGGCTCTCGACCTCCTCAAAACAGCATGCGGCAAGTCTCTCACGCAAGACGACATGACACGTCTTCTCGCAGCGTACAAGCTAGATAGCAAACTATCGCCCGAGCAAGAGAGCAACGCCTTCCTTTGCCTCGCGTCTGAGCTTCTCTTTTACAACCCTGTGCGGCAAATATACCAGGGTTAGACATCAACTCAGCCACCGAAGCTGGCCTCACGGTATCATTTTCATGTAGCGAACCCGTTTGAAGGTGCTTTCAAAGGCCCTGCTTCTCACGAGCTCGACATCGCGTTTCTCTTCCAACACTTCAACGAGCAGTTCGATGAACCTGAGCGTAAGATTCCACGGGATATAGCTGATCATTTTATCCAGTTTGTGAATAGCGAGAGGTGGGCCCCAGATGGTAAAGTTGTTGTATTCACTAACCAAGGAATATTGCTCGCGGATGAGACAAAATATGACCAGTTGTATAGACAAGGTCGGGGAGAAGTTTTGCAGGGTATTGCAGGAAATAAGTCGTGGAGGTTGGCTGAAGCATGGCAAGGTGCTCGAGCCGAGGAAGAATAGTGGATGCTGAGATAGATCTATGAGAAATCTTGCATTGCGCAACGAGGCGCTTGACTTGCTGCCGTAGGCACTTTCCAGCACAAGCGGTGATGCAGACCAAGGCTACGTGACATCCGACTCGTATCCGTCGTATCTCCCAGCACTTGGGTCGTTGAGACAATTCAACGGAAAGTGTGACTCAGGCGACTCCAAAAAGATGAGTCAAACATAAATAACGAGGCTGGCTATGCCGAATGGAATGCGGCGGGTGGAAACGGGCGGCGGCGGGGAAACAACGTTGGGTCGAAGAAGCGGAAGAGAAGGATGGGGTGAAGAGTAAGGATGGGGGAAGAGAAGAATAGGGCAAAGAAAGAAGCAACGAACGGTACGGGCGTAGGGCGTCGAAGGTCTGATGATGTACTGTGTATGTCAGTCAAAAAAAATTTAAATTAGCCAGGGATGGATGGGTTGATATTTTTTGGATTATGTAAAGTAGATTAGACCACCCCTAGTGTACCTCCTCCGTGTACTGTATGAATAGATGCCATACAGATTACCAGTAGACGTCTTCCACACATTGACGCCAAAACGGTATTTTGTTTGGCTTATACTAGGGCGGGGGAAGGCGTGGTTGCAAAACGCCGACATGTGCCATGGTCTGCATGGTGTTCTAAAAGAGTATGGGGATTGCTCCTTTCGTCCTTTTCGCAATACGAGCCGGCCCGATGAAGCTACATGTTGTGTTTAATCTTTACAATACGGTGCTTATGTTGCGCCTGTGTGATCGCTTGAGTCTGCTACATACCGTCCAAGCTGTTCCTTTAGCCCGATGTTATGTGCAACATGAGCCCCGATGCATATGTTGGCATGTTGCAGCCCAACAAAGTGTAGGACAGCATGTGATAGAGTCAATGGAGCTTTAGCGTTTGGCGTTGAGTCTTAAATTGAAGAACAGGGCAACCAATTGCGAACGACCGTTTTGCGCCACCAAAACCTCGTATGCTTGTCACCTGGAAACTCGTATTCGAAAGGCTTACCGGCGGTCTGTGTTGCGTGTTGTGGTCCTACATACGGCCTCACCGGGGAAAATTAACCTCAAGCGGGCAAGTGCTACCTTTTGATTCCTGAGGCTGCATTTTAATGAGGGGAAGATCGTCGGAACGGTACAAACGTCATTGCGATTCTGGGGATCTACCTCTTGTTATATACGGAAACATTAGGCATCGGCCGATGCGCGAGTAGCCGTTCTATGCCGTAAGTACGCTTAAGCTGAACTACAGTTCTCATGATGTGCTGTCCTCGAGGCACAAGTACCCGGCTCGCGGATAGTGGTCTATTCCAAGCTGCGGGGATGCTAGCTTCCTGTTGGTCCTGTCCGAATAATGGACTGTCAGCTGGATTCCATGCCCAATGACACGTTCCCAAAGAGCATTTAGGCGCGTATTAGGTTCGAAATCTCAACGTGTCGTATCACAGGATCGGGGCGCGATGCAGCTGCTATTGTTCTGGGACTACGACCCCACTTCTCCGTGTCTCTATAAAGGCGGTTGACTTGTGCTTGTTAAAGTGTCAGACCTGCGTAGTCACACCCACGCCTGTCTCCTTGTACTATTAGCGCGCATTTCCTGGACTTAAAGCGATTCCGGTGTAGATAAATCCACGATTTCCTTCTTCGCCCCCAGTGTCACTTTTTCTTGTGAGGTGCCCTTTATTAAACCGTTTTAGTAGTCTCAGGTATGTCTTTCAGGCCATAGATTGCTCAATGTTCATCTTTTGCCGGACCCAGGTTGCCCTAATGGATACCATGTACACCCCACCTCAATTCGCGAGCGCCCAGCGAGCTAGGGAGCTGACGTGCCAGCAGTGATATTTGCCAAAATCAGCTATATTCGCAAACTTCACGCCGTCGAGTCAATGGACAGTTACTACCAGCCGGCCGAAGTCCTATCACGGAACAGGCCGCCACAGTTCAAAGATTTGAACTGTGGTTATCGTTGCGGATGGGGCTGCTGTGAGCCATATGGAGAAGGCAATGGAGATAGTGAGAGTGATGCTACGCCCACATTGGTTGGCTTCGACGAGGAGGAGGCGATGGCAATGGAAGCGTTATTACACCATGACGACGTTGAGATGTCCCCACCTGAGGTTGTTGAGGGAGCCGAAGACACAGATCCAGTAGCTATTAATGATATCGACCAAAGCCAGCCTGTCTGGCCTGTGACTGTCGACGAAGTTTCAATCACACACTCGCCCTCAATCCAGGATCATGATGAGACCCTCGATAGCCTGGACGGCGAGGCGTCTAGCGGAGCCTGCAGCAGCGCATCATCTGATGCCAGGAGCGTTAGTATCATGCCATCGACTGAATGGCATGCTGGAATAGGTGAATGGGATGCACACCATGAAGCCAACCGATTTTCTGGGGACTATCATTTCCTTGTGAGGCCGCTCTGGCTCAGCCCACAGTACGAGCACTGCCGAGGTGCGCCGATTTCTCATATGGTCGCACCAGATGATATAGTGTTGTTGTCTTCGGTTGACGAAGACCGGAGAATGGTGCCGCTTGAAGTTGACCACACTTACTGAATGGCGCGACCTTTTCTCTTTGATATTTCCAGTTCTTTTCATTTCATTAAAACGATTCTTTCTCCTTTATTTGGATAGGAGTTTTCGGTTTTAGCTTCTCATCTCATGGTGTTGATATTACGACGGCAAATTGAGTCTCGGTCGTTATGTTGTTGGGCAGATTGTTCGATACCCATGAAGAATTGGCGTTTGGTGTTCAGTAGGCATTGTTGTTTGAAACAGAGAATCAAATGTAACATATTCATAGGTATGCTTGATATATGGAAGCTTGACGTGATGCACTGTTGATGCTTATTGGTCAAGGCAAAGGCTTATCAACCGTGTCGATAAGCGGGCCTGTCCGCGTGTCCTCTTGCGTGACATGGTTGCAGGCTTGCATCCCGGAGCCGATGCTGCATGTCTGCATTGGTCGGCGGGTGGTGAGCAAATATTACCAAAAATGGGTGGCACCATGTCAGCGAATCGCCTACAGTGCGGCTGAAAGTGAGGGTGAGGTCAGACGTGGGCGTTGAGGATAAAGGTGTCACCCACGCACGATAATTCTTGCCACAGAATCGCCCTTGCTTTTGTGACCCCCGCACCTCCCGTGTACTGTAGTGGCAGTGACTGTTATCGACTGTGAAGCTGCTCATTGTCCTTTGTTTTATTCAGCTGTCTGTCAATTATCATTTGAATTGACAACCTTCAAGCACGCCTAAGTTGCACACAATAACGCCTAGAGATTGATTGAGTTTGGAGTTGCAGCAGTCGTTTGGGCGATATTGAAAGTGCGGCTTTAATTTTGGGGAAGGGCCCTCGTCTGGCCACTGGGCAGCGAATTCCTGTGTCATGAAAACGCCATCAAGGCACAGATATGGTGCAGCTGGCGGTGTAGACAATACACGGATAGTACCTCGTCCATCTGGGTTGGAGTCTGAACAGCTTCACATGCAAAGCACATGCGCCCGTACTGTCTACCTACCTATCCTGACGCGCAGCCCAACGGCGTCCATCCGATACCCCAGTCTCAGGTTGCAAAGTGTTCCGGTATTTCACGAGTGACGAGTCTCAATTCAGTACAGGGCGTGTCTCCACCGTGGCTTGACGCTCCGCCTCCCCGTCGTGCCAATCAGCCCAACAGGAAATGCTTACTGGCCGTGTTAGTGTCCATGTACTCGGCCTCCGAGCGCACTGAGCGCATCGCCAGCTTCACCCTATCCGGCATCTTCAATGCGTCAATGCCTCAGATATTATCGTGGCCCCTTTTGCTTATTAACCAGCTTATACCTTTGCTTCTGCTTCTTTCGTTTGGCAGTGAAATTCAACAACACTAGTTCTTCACCATTGCAAGGTTTGGCTGATTGACGGCGCGCTTCACGGCCGAGAACGCATCCTTGACTCAACAAGAACAATCCTCGAAATCGCAAAGCGTCTTGACCGCAAAGCGCCCCAAACTAGGAAAAGACGTTTGACAGTTTATTTCCTTCTGCGCGACATTACCAACTTGCGGTTTTTCTCGCAACGGCTAGACGGCCCACCCACGCTACGTCATTCTGCACCCCAGGTCATTCGCCATCCCGCAATTCCACATCGTGGGATTTCACATGAATCCCACAGATCTCTCGTTTAAACGCTTTCCGCCATTCGACAAGTCCCTGGCTGTGTGGGAAACAAAATACGCAAACTAGTACGTGGAGGACATATCCCATCCACGATCAGCTGGAACATCATTGACACCGTTGCAGCCCATTCGATTGCTTTTAGACTTCACTAAAAAGTCAACCCGTCCACTCCTTACGCACCCTTCCTCACACATAAAAAGGGACCTAGTGTAGCGGAACCGCGCTCAGCAATAAAACCGAGGTCAGGCCCTTTGCATGTGTCGGACCTGCCATAAGCCTTTCAAAACATTGCAACTGTGGCATGCTGCATATGTCTGTCGCGTGCAAACATATGCTCCCGATATTTCCCGACTCGTTCCCCGCATCCCCACGCTGCACTGCACCTTTGGCGTCACACTAGTCCAGCCGGGCGACCGACGGATGAGCTTGTACCTAGGCATACCAATCACGTCTCAGCTGCCACAAATATAAGTTTCGAAAGAAGATCCGAGAGATATTAGTCCTAGGACAGGAGTAATAAAACAATGGCGTGGACCGCACCCCAAAGCCGCCTTAAGGTCGAACCTATAGAGACGTCGATCATTTCAAAGGACGGACCTGCAGCGGTACATACGATAGCAATAAAGCCAGTGCGAAGATTCGCCCCTGAACCACTAGAGACGACCACAAAGACAAACCGAAAGTTTGCACCCGAGCCCATTGAGACTACTGAAAAAACGAATCGTCGCTTCGCACCCGAGCCGATAGAGACGACAGTCAAGAGCAGTCGCCAAAAGTTTGCAGAAGAATGGGGACGAGAACCTACACCTCGTTCACCACGTAGGCCTAAGCCGAACCCGTTGGAGACTACATTATCTAACAACCGGAAACCCCGACCTACGTTAAACCGCCCACCTGGAAGGTTTTCGCCTCAACTTATTGAAACTGCCCAACGGTCCCGAAAAGCAAATGACAACGCACCAACGCTTTTGCCATCGGACAAAACAGATGCAACCCCTGGTTTCGTCAGTGCTAGACGTGCACGTATACTTGGGATACCACCAACTGCGCCAGTAAACTCGCCAACTATAGATGTAACTCAGAATCCACTGTTTCTCGAAGTTCGACAAGGGCACGCCTCTTGCCCTTTGGCACGACGGCGCTCATACTTCAGTGCATCTGAGCATTCTTTCCGCGTTCCCGATTTGGACACCATTGAGTCCTCTGAATCTGAAGCCTCGACCCCACCATCGCCAACAATTTCGTATATGACCTCAGAACATTCCTATATGTACACTGAGGCTACTCGGAGACGAGAAAGCGTTGACGACCGGTCCTCTGGCTATCTCTTGCAGCTAGCGGCTAAGTCTGCCGAAAGGCAACTGCGCGAACAAGCTATGGCCGCCTTCCCAAATGATGACTACCACGAGCCTGTCACTCACTACGTAGATCGAGACACAGACGAGTCAGAATCAAATGCAGGTGACAAGCGAGGTGCATCCTTCACAGAAATCAACTGGGATTTAAAAGCAATGCGGAAGTATCAAGAAGAACAACGAGCGGAAAAAGAAAAGCAGGATAAGGAAAAGCAGGCAAGTAAGCCTAAGGGGTGTCACGTGCGAAGAAGACCGGCCTACAATCCTTTGGGCAACCCACCAGGCTTCATAGATCCTGCCATTGCGCAAAAGCTTGCGATGGATGCGAAAGATCCTGAGCTGGAGCGTATGCGGAAAGGCGCCCGTCCTCCGATGCTGGGCAACGACATCAAGTTCCCGAGATGCGAATCCCCAGAGCCATCGCGTTTCGATCCCACTCAGGGTTGTGATATTGTCAGGACTGCAATGTGCTACCTTTCTGAGCAGTCCAAGGCAGCTTCGGAAAAGGGAGAGAGCTTGTGGTGCGGACAGGGCAACGGCAGACAGACCAGCACAACACCATCACTGTGGTCAACTGCGAACAGTCGCGCTTCAAGCACGCATGGTCTCTGGGGTGGCATGTGCGTCAGCGGTGGGGACAAGTCACCTCGCGGTCCAACAGGCATCCTGACTCCAATGCATGATAAAGCCAATCCTCTATCACCATGCCCGACGCCTGCGATGAGTTTGTTGCCACCAACGCCTCCTGCTTCGACTACGGATTTTAGCGGTATTGATGAGAAGCTTGCTATTGAGCAGACGATCGCAGTTGATTTCTCGGATGATTTCGTCACCCAAGTCTACAATTATCTGTCGCTTGGATATCCATCGATGGCACGCCCGTTTGACGACGAGCTCTCTAAAATCTCAGGCATTTCCGTCTTCGACCTAAGGCAAGATGATAACCTTGCTGAGTCTCGAGGGTACATTCGGCTTGGAAAAGACGGCAACCTTGTCGACAGTGACATAACAGAGGAGAGTTGTGTGCGGTGGCGTGCACTACGTACTTACATCCAAGAATGGGCGAGACAGCACCCTGGCATGGCAGAGGAGGAAATGCCGCTTGGTGGGCAAGGAACTGCTGTGCGGAAGGGCAGCTGGGCCGTCTAGAAGAGGGTTGTTTGCAGTTATGGACATGGGTTGATCCTTGACTAGCATCATGTCGGCGAGTTTTTTTTTGCTCAACGTCTTGGCTCGTTTTAGATGGGCAGACTACGTCTTTGTACTTTGGTTTTACTGCAGCATTAGCGTTTTGTAGTCTACATATCCAGCAATGCACTTAATTAAGCCGTGATTTGGTTTCTTTTTGATCGACAGTACATTGCCAATCATTTTGGAGGGTGCAAATCTGTACACCGGTTCTCTCGTTTGATGACATTTCCTGGAAGGTTTTGCCCAATGCGGCCTGGCGTGAATCCTGGACCCCTTGGGGTTGCATTGAGAGAACGGACCCTGTAAGAGTTTGCTGCATTTAACTCATAAAGCAGCAATCCAGTTTAGTTTTTTTTTCCCCCATAGGATTCAATGAGAGCCCGCTGCCACTTACTCGTTGTTATCAAACGGGCAGTACTGAGGTATTTGTGGTGTGCCCTGCCTCGCGTGGACCAGCCAGCCAGCCGCTCCGGCGTACGCGACAACACGGGGTTAGTGGATGAGCAAATTGGCATTTGTAACAACATGCTAGGCGCATAGAAAACGAGGAAGAAACAAAAACCACGTGCATCCCTTGGGCACGGCATGGCAGAGCACGGCAGAAGTGCCGGAGATGTCTCCATTTCTCGCGTGATCAGGGCCGTGCAGTGTGAAGGAAGTCAGGCAAGCAACCTCAACCCTGTCCGAACCGTCTTACCGGGCCGGGTGGCTGCTATATCCGCGACGTCGTTAGCATCCGCCTAGATTCTGCCCGGGCTTCCTGGTACGCCAGCAAGCTAACCTCCACCCATGCTGATTTCTTTTGTTTTCCTTATCTCTGGCAATTTTTTTTTTTCCCACGCTTCCTCGCTTTGCCGCCATCTACGTCTATGGCAACCGCGAATGCAGGTACGCTGAGCAAGGCTACCAATAGTTCCATCGCCTCCATCCGCAGTGGCTTTTGTCCATGCACTTCGGTTATCGACACGATGCACCACATGTTGTTTTGGGAAACTCGTACTGCCAGTTTTGATTGCCCGCTGGGGGGAATGCGCCTGCCTCCGCTTCTCTTAATATCCCTGAGTTCCAAGTACGGGCCCCCAATGCTTGGGGATGTTGGGGCAGCGAGGAGAGTACCTGTGTAGATATCTATCTAGTCTACCGAGTCACTCAGCCCAGGTAATCACTTCATCCGTATCAAGCGATGCCAGCATATCTTATCTTTTTCATGTTATCTTTCCTCATCTGCGCTTCAGCCTCCTTGGACGAGTCAAAAGAAATTAGCAGCAGTTGCGAATTCGGTAGGAAGTGATGGAGGCAACCCCATCCTCAATACCTCGCACTGGAGTTTGCGTCCATGTCCCACTTGTTTGACTTTACTTCATACGCTGTCTCCCACCTACACATTGGACACCGACTATATGGGATTCTGGGCAGCGGGCGTCCGGCCTAAAGCGTCCCGCTTGTGGATCGCACTTCGCCATCCCGCGCGTGCGAGTGGCTCTAGTGGCTGCCATCCCACTCCCGTTCCAGGAACAAGCGCGGCGTTGAAACCCCCACCAGCCAATAATATCCTCCCCCGGCACTGCACAGTTTAGCTCCCATTACTCTATTCCTTGTCTTTGCTTTCGTTTGAAGGAGCTACCTCGGTGTCATTCGACAACGGATCAATGCACACGGTGTAGGCGGTGATTTCATTGCACATCAGGCACTAGTGAGGGTTCGTATTGGATGCTCAGGGGATTCCGCGTCAGCACACAAGAGTGGCCGATCTCCTGCCTTCTAGTATCACGATACAGGATACACAACTACACAACCTTTAGCCCCTCCATCACCTGCGAACTTGTGTCTGTGCAGCTTCAAACTCTAAACCTTGTATCTGGAGATTCAACTCCCTCATCTCGGAACAACGTCCCGTATGCACACAAACCAAACAGTCTATGATCGGCAGTGAACTCCCTCATATGCCCTGACCGCCTCTCGCTCTTCTGCAAAACATCACTTGTGGTTCCGTTGGATCGGCGGACTTGGGTGAGACACCGGCATGACGACCTTTCCACAAGAGCTCGCTCGCCAGTCATGGGCACTGTACGGTATTGGTATGTTCATGATTGCTGTACGAACGTATGTATCCCCATTCTTCAACATGCTGCATCTAGGATTTTGACATATTGGTTATAGTATTGCGCGATGGCGTCGTGTTCGAAGTCCTTCGCAATTTGCACTAGATGACTGGCTGATGGTCACGGTTGTACCTCTTTTCTACACTGGATTAGTGACATGTTTGAACATAATTGCTTTAGGAGGAGGCTCCAATCTGTTCCCGCCAGAACAGTTCCCTTCATTCTCACAAACTGAGATACAGGAGCGCATTAAAGGCTCTAAGATTGTTATAGTCTCTGAACAGGTACGTTTTCCTTTTGCCGATAACGAGTGCAAGACCTAGACTAATCTTCCCGTAGTGTATGCTGAATGTGATCTGGTCTCTCAAAGCATGCATGCTATTCATGTTGGCACGCATGACGTCCGGAACAACGCATCTTAAATGGATTAGATTCGTCGCAGCGTGGGCAGCCATCGGCTGGATTGCTGTCCAAATCGCCTTCTTTACTGCATGTCGACCATTCAAGGGCTACTGGGCCGTGCCGCCGCCCAACCCGCAGTGCACAACACTCGCTCATTTCGCCATCGTACAGGCGACTTTCAACATTAGCAGCGATCTCCTCATCATCGCAGTTCCCATCCCGATGATTATCTCCCTTTCCCTACCGCTCAAGCAAAAACTGGGTCTCGGTTTGCTATTCAGCATGGGCACGTTTGTTGTACGCGCTTCCCCACCTAAGCTGAGCGATCGTATTCGCTAACATCGTTTATCTAGATCATTGCTGCTATCTTGACAAAAGTGTACAATCTATCTAATGTCTACGCCACAACATACATGTTCTGGTACACGCGCGAAGCCTCGGTTGCCGTCTATGTCGCTAACCTGCCCGGCATTTGGCCCCTGCTGCGCGAACACATTCGCTTCCTCAGGGATCATACCAACTCGTACATTACTAGCGCCTCCAAAGTCCCCAAATACGGCTATGGATCCCAATATGGCAACATGTCATCAAAAGCCCCACGCAGCCGCATTCGCACTGTCAACGATGGCGAGTCTGATGAAATTGAGCTTGGCATCGGACACGAATACGGCAAATCTGGTGCACATTCGATACACAGCACCGAAAAGCCGAAGAGCATTGATGGACAACGAAGAGAGTTTGGAGCGACCGTGCAAAATGGGAGAGGAAGCCCAGAAAATAACGAGAAAAGGCTACCAGAGGGGACGAATCCCTGGATGCAAATGGGTGTTGTACAGGTGGATACCAAGGTGGAGATTCAAAGAGATACGTGGGATGCCAGGGACGCGGATGCGCCGCAAATTGAGACGGACATTCGGGGACCGCAAAGGCGGAGCGAAAAGCGGTAACGAAGCCCTCTTTGATTTTCGGTTGAAACGGCGTTTACTATTTATTGGGTTGTTGTCATTCAAGGCAACGTCTTATGTTTAGGTTTGAGCGACTGGCGACATGTTGCAGCCATAATTTTGAATTTTGTTGAGGTTCCGTTCACGGCCAGGTCGAAAAAGCATTTGTGGTTGCATGGAGGAGAGCTGTTTGATGTTTTATATCCCACCACCACTGCACTAAGCGGAAGCAACTGATCAACGATAATTACATTAATATGTGTATATCGTGAGCTGCAAGAGAATGAGGTTGCGATAAAGGTGCCTGCATCAAAGACGTCCTGCATACGAAGGAGCCTAACTAAAGCTGTGTTGTGCATGATGACTGACTGCAAACTAAAATGCCGTGAAAGTTTGCCAGACTTCTAAATATACTAAATAGACTTTTCGAAAAGTCTTCAAAGAGAAGCTAGCGTTATAGTACTATCTAATAGAGTTGTTGCAAGTTAAGTGCGTTATTAGGGCCGCAACTAAATAAATACGAGCTCCTTCATAATGGATGTCCCATCTGTATCACGTGTCTACAGCTCGAGCGTCAAGCCACCAGAAGTCGGCTGTGCCTATCTGGCCTAGCGCCCTCGTGACCGCGCGTTGGAGGAGGCGCGTCTCGTCCTTTGATGCCTGTATCATTGTGGGGCAACTGACCCCATCAATCCACCACCACGATGCCGCTCGACTCACAGAGCGCTTCGAAGCATAACCAAATGATTACAAGATTCATTAAACACCCAAAATCAACAAACTTCAATGGTGACAAAGATCGACATGTAAAGCGCCAGAAAACTGAGCAAAGTCCACGCAAGCACCCGCCGACGCCACGAAAAGTTGCTGGCCGTGAAGTGCCTGACAGCAATGGCGAGGATGGTGAAGAGAGTGTCGAAACAGAAGAAAGGGAAGAAATAGAACACAAAACGGATCTAGAAAGTGCATTGCCTCCTGTAAAGGTC
Organism: Ophiosphaerella korrae; assembly: GCA_028456385.1. Taxonomy (NCBI): domain Eukaryota; kingdom Fungi; phylum Ascomycota; class Dothideomycetes; order Pleosporales; family Phaeosphaeriaceae; genus Ophiosphaerella; species Ophiosphaerella korrae. The sequence goes on along the minus strand of JALNQF010000047.1, from coordinate 197,834 downwards.
GATGACGAGGCCATTGAAGCGTATGAAGCTTTCAAAGCGTCGCAAGAAGATACGGAAGTAGCTGGCGAACGCCTCGAGAAGAGAACATGGGTCAGGGGTAAAAGCTCCCTATACGTAGATGCTTTCAACTTGGCATTAGACACAGTCCTGGATGATGAAGCACATTTGTTTGATGAAGCTGAGACAGATGTTTTTCGAGTATGGAGGGAGATGAGCTACGAGGCGCAATATTTGTGAGTGTGGAAAGGCAGAGCCAAGACTCGCATCAGGCTGACGTAGGGCCTGGCATTAGATATATACGCCTCTTCCTCCGCAAGACTTCTGCGTGGCATCGCATAAAGAGCATCGGCTACTACAGTGATATATCCGACCTTGATGCGGCAGCTGAGATCTTGCAACGAACGTATGACCTACCTTCGTCCTCTGCTGAAGTCAAATCACACCCTGGGGAGTTGGAACCACCAGCTGGAACATCACTGGGGGCATCGTTCACATTCGCTGATAGGTCAGAGGAAGAGATTACCACACTTGAGGAAGCCTCGTCACTACTGAAGCTTGATGAACTCAAAGTGCTTGCAAAACACGCAAAAGTACAGGGAAAAAACAAGAAAGATTTATTGAAAGCATTGCGACGAACAAGCCAAAAGCAGAGTGGCCTTGGTCATGTAGGATTGAGGCGTTCGGATTCAGAAGCGTCAAGACGATCCGCATCTAGATCGAGGCCCGAGACACCCGAGGCCAAGCCCAGCCCCGTAGACGATCTTTCGGATGACGCTAATCGCGATGCGCATTTCACTCGCAAGATCTTAAATGAGACTGGTCCATGTATACGTCTTTCTCTCCCAACTTTGAAGTTATTCGAACGTGTCCACCTCGTCTTCTACCGCTCAACCGAGTGGACGGAGAAGTCTCTCACAACTATCATACTTGCCAAAATAGCTCGATGGAACTTTCCTGAATATATCGTTTCTCGCTCTACCAATATCTTCGCGTCCCGTGCGTTGCTATTAGAATATGAGGCATCGATAAGAACACAATTTCGAATTGATAATATGCTAGAATTCAATGGGCGACCTACAAAGAAGGATCATGATGAAATTATAGATACTTTTGACCAAGTACATCCTCGCTGGCAGGTACTATGTGATGAAGAACAACAGAAGGAGGATAGCATATATCATAGTGGCGAGGGATCGTATTTACGTCGACTATCGCCAGCGTGGGTCTACACACGCATCATACACAAAACCCTGTATGTGCTTGGACGACGGAAGGAGCACAAGCGCGAACATGAGCTTTTGACAGATCTTTTGCAACAACATCTTTTCCACCATTCTCGGCGCGGCGCTTGGTACCAACGAAAGGCATTACTTGAGGAACATTACTTGGCAGGTCTAACGGATGTTAACAAGAGAAGTGAGGAGCAACAGAAAAAGCAATGGAAACGCATTGCACTACAGACATGCGAAGACGGTCTACAGGATAGGCTCGTGCACGTCATACACCATTATGATCTACAAAAGCGCATAACGAAGCTCGAGAAATCTCTCAACATACCAAAGCGCTCCCAGCATGACTTTGGGCATGTGCGCCTCACAAAACCCATTGAAGTCACGATGGAAGGGATCCGCATCGAGCGCGACAAACCTGCTCTATCACGGCGAAACACCTCACCTCATCCGAATCTGGGCAAACGTGGCGGCAAGACAATTTGGATCGACCCACGCGAGGATGGCGAATGCTCCGTCGAAGCAATGTGTCTCTCACACTACCGCAACCAAGGATGGAAAGGCTACCATAGCGAAGGCGGAATCGTCCGCACCCTCTTCGCCTACCTGTTCTTCGACGTCATGTTCACATACGTCCCCAACGTCTTTCAAACACCCTATCAAACCTGCCCCCTAGATCTCCACACAGACGCTTTCTACCCGTCCCGCATCTCCGAAATCACCGCCCGCCTCAACGAGATCTCAAATGGCGACGCACCAGCTATCATTCAGCGCATCTACGATGCGCACCACACGCGCCGAACATGCGTCGTCGGCCTCGACTGGACATTCGACATCTCAGACCTTGTCGAAATCGCACACTGTTTCAACGGCGACGCTCTAGCCACCGTGTGTAAAGTCCTGGCGCAGGAATACGGACAGCGCGGTAGCGGCGTTCCAGACTTGTTTCTCTGGAATGTTGAAAAGCAGGAGGTCAAGTTTGCAGAGGTCAAGAGTGAGAATGACCGCTTGAGTGATACGCAGAGGCTTTGGATTCATGTCTTGTGTGGGGCGGGGGTGAGGGTTGAGCTTTGTGGGGCGGTGGCGAAGGAGGTGAGGGGTGGATGATGGTGTATCGACTTAGTTCAAGTTTTCCGAATTGGCTCGGATTTAGGAATGAAGTGTGGGCGCGCGGACGCATCGCCGTATCGTAGGGCTGAGATGTGGCGGTATGGAAGGACGAAGTCCACAGTATTTGGGTCTTGGCTTGGCCCAGTGATAGGTGGATATACTGCACATAATTCTAAGCATTTGCGCAAGGCCGAATAACAATAAACATGGCTTATACTAGGTCAGTCTGGGGATAGAGGGCCAGTTGTGCCCCCCTGAGGGCTCGGTGAGGTACTCTTGGCGCGGTTTGCCTGGTATGGAGGCGCACTCAGTCATGTCAAAGATTGATCGAAGGAACCTCATTTCAACATTCGATACCTAATCTTTCTGTTCGAAGTTCTGAGGCTTTTGTACTTGGGATACTTTCATGTTGTCCGAGTATATATATATATTTTTTTCGCGCAGCCCAATGCCCCTTTTATCTTATCGTTTGTCAAACTGGTATTCCCAAAGCCAAATATCTCACATTGCAGTCGCCAAAACCTTCCAACCTCACCCTACCACCAAGTACAAAGAATTCATCCAGCGGCGTCGCCGTTCCAGACCTCATCGCCGGCGAGAAAGAGCAACAACTAAGCTATGAGCAAAGACTAAGCTATGAGCAAAGACTAAGCTATGAGCAAAGACTAAGCTATGAGCAAAGACTAAGCTATGAGCAAAGACTAAGCTATGAGCAAAGACTAAGCTATGAGCAAAGACTAAGCTATGAGCAAAGACTAAGCTATGAGCAAAGCATCGAAGATTACCTGGCTGGCAAACGTCTCGTACCAATCCTCGCAGCATTAATCTGCGCCGTCTTCCTCGCCACTCTTGACATGACCATTCTCGGCACCGCGATCCCCCAAATCGCCGACGAGTTAGATAGCCTAAACATGGTCTCCTGTATTAATGACTCGGCGAAAAGCTTGAATTATCAACTAAATTATCAAATGAATGGACTGATATATATATATATATATATATATACCGTAAAGAAGACTATTTTCCACTCGCAACCCGTTCAATACGCCTAGCAACTAAACGTCCTAAGGCGTGACCCTAAAACCCGCGCAAGCATTTCCGCTTTCTTTGGTGCATCGGGACTTGTTATCCTTTACCGAATACGCATTAGGCCCAGTGCACGAGTTGAAGGCGTTGCAAACAAACCCCACAGAGAAGCCCGCCGCCCACGACCCATCACCAGCTTCCTCGCTGAAGTCCAAGATGCACTCTGAAACAATGCCAAACGGGTTGTTAGCGATGATCTGACACTCGCAGTTGATGCCGAATGGCGTGCCGCCGCTTATACCGCCGATTCTTGCGGAACATGGCCCTGTGTTGCTGCCGACGGGTTTGCTAGTAGCTGGTGCCTATGTGCCCGAGATGTAGATCTCGTTTCCGACGTTGCCTCCTAGAGCGTAGTACTTTGCATGTGCCTCCCAGGTGTTTGCGCGTCGATCAAGGGCGGCGGCTGGGGACTTGTTGAGGATATGTAAAGGCAGTGTCCCTCAAATGTGACTGACCTTTGATGGGCTCGGCAGGCATAGCAAGGACAGCTTGTGCCAAAGCAATGGCGAAGAGAAACTTGAGCATGGCTGCATTTTTTAAGGGTAGAGTAGCGGGTTTGGAATGAGTGTTGAGAATGTTAAGGGGATGTTGTTATGGAATGATTACCGGAGAACAGAACTCTCCTTTTATATTGCAGAATTCTACTGCTAAATTCTGCGACCTACTTACCTCTGGCAGCTTTCACGTTTGAAATCGCAAGCCTAGCCAGCTTTGCATACTCTACTTTGGCACTCGGTGTGCTGAATCGTTTTCACAGCGTCTTGTTTTTGCAAGATCATGTCAAAATCGCAGCTGTCACCAAAGCGCAAGCTGTCACGGGACATGACTAAGGACGCTAGCCTCCTTATATATAGCACTAGCCTAGTTTAGTTGAGAGGACATTACAATACAATCATACCATCTTGACTACGTCATCCATCGATCCCCTCACAGCTGGTAGCTCAGCTTAGTTTTTTTTATCTCACGCTTAGCCAATTACGGCAAAGCTCCTTTTCGCGGCACACATTCCCAGCCTGGCAGAGCCTACAGCTACAGGGGCGCATAAAAAGCTCTACACTTGCGAAAAGAGTAAAGCAAGTATTATTCTCTCTCTTAGATACTAGTAGTACCCTTCAATACTATTCGTCATCCCTTCACTATCTCCTGTGGCCTACGGCAAGTACTATTGTCTTCCAGCTACCTCCTAACACCTACGTAATAAGTAATATAGTAGTTAAGGTAGAGCCTACTACCTCGCCCTAGCTCTCTAACAACAAGCTCAGCCTCGACTACGTTAACGACACCCTTAGCAAGATGTAGGCCTAAAGGTCTAGGCTAAGGGACTATATGTTAGGAGGTAGCTGGAAGACAATAGTACTTGCCGTAGGCCACAGGAGATAGTGAAGGGATGACGAATAGTATTGAAGGGCACTACTAGTATCTAAGAGAGAGAATAATACTTGCTTTACTCCCTTCGCAAGTGTAGAGCCTTTTATGTGCTGGTGTAGCGCATCAGCCCCGCTTTTGACTACTACTACTATACAACGTCATGATTTTTGGTGTATCGGCCCCGCCCCCGGCTCGTACCAGAGTTCACAAGAGTCCCGAGTATTCTGAGAACCTTCGTTACACTACAGCCTTGTTACTGTTTCGAAAGCAATACAAAGCATCCTAAAAGACTATTTTAAATGCTCGCACTCTAGCGAGATAGTGCTGGATTAGTTTTTGAAGGGTATCTCGAGGTCTCTCTAACCCGGAGGGGTAGAGACTGTTACGGGATATAACTAAAGACGCTAGCCTAGCTTAGTTAAGAGGATATTACAACACAATTATACTATCTTGACTACGTTATCCATCGATCCCTCACACAGGCCCCGCTTTATCCGGCCGGCGATTCTAGGCTCGTATAGTTCGTGATTCTCGTAATTCCTGTAACTTTGTACCTTTGTACCTTTGTTTTAGCTACTCTACACCTCTCTAGGCTTGCGTAATTGTCTTAATTACCTTGAATAGCTTGTAAGATTTAGAAACTATTCTCAAACAATAAAAATATATCTACTAACAACTAGGACGAGGTAGAGAAAACTGTAAACTCCTTCCTAGACTTAGCCGTCGAGCCTAGCTAGACTTTCACAGCTAATTGGTATTGAACTCGGCATCTCCGATCTACACGCCGCACGGGCCGGGATGCTCGGAGCAGGTAGTAAGGTACGAAAAGTGGCGTATAAAGGGCTGTGCTTAGTGTCGGCGCTTTTTATGTGAAGTTTGTTGTAACGTCCCGAGGTCGTTTTGCACAACAATTTCTCCGCGAATTAATGCCTCGGTATCAGCATAATTCCATACTGCGATACTCCTGGGGGCGCTTCACGCCACCATGATGTAACCCGACATCTTATTATACCGTAAGCAGGGGTTCAGCGCGTCGATCTACATCCCTATAGTGTTAAGTATAATTCTCCGATTGGTTTTTCCAGAGCCGTCGATCACAGCTGTACGATTGAGTCAAAATAGAGTTTATACTGTAAGGATGCGAAATGACGTAAAAACAAAGTATTCACATATATACACTTGAGAAATGCCTTCAAAGGTCTGCTTACGGGCCGAATAAACGTGTCTTCTTATTAAGGAGGTCAAATTCCGCAAGCGTGTGGGCGTTAACATGGATGCTTCGAGAGAAATAAGGTACAAGACTTGCAGATTAGTCAAGACTTTGTGGCCTAGTAAAGGACAGTTCCTGTGACCAAGACCCTGTCTTTTGGAATCGATGCACATGTTAAAATGCGGTTCTGCGGTCTGACTTGCCTCGAGGATTGTAGACTGTACTTTTTTCTACAGAGTATGCGAAATTCTCAGGCTTGAATTGAATGAAAAATGTTAACATAATACTCCAACTCTGAGACCTGGTAAAATAACCTAATTTTGGGCAAAATAGATATGTGTCTCTTTGCGCTTCGTTCGTTTGTGTCGCTAGAACTCGTGGAGGCGCTTGAGCGTTGACTTGTGGCGGCTCCCTGGTCAATTGCTCGACATTCGAGATCAAATACATAGAATGCAAAGCATTGCAAATAGTGCATTAGTACAATACCCTGGTATCGCTTGGATGAGACCATTGTCTTGAATGACTATCTGAAAACAATTCTGACCTTGAAGCTTGTCATTCTTTAGGCCCCAGTAATAAGCTAACGCGATGCCGATGGACCAATCTGACCCAGGCTGAACCTCAATTCACATATGGTCATACGTTCCTTGTATGTGCGGTAAAAATAGAATAGCACCTGATCTTCGACAGATTTCAGGTCCAGCTTGCTATCAGCCCTCAGACGCTTAACGGCAAAGCGAAAGGATCGAACCGCTTCATACTCGTGACCTGTCCCCTCAGGAGGTGCTATTTAATGTCAATGCCATGATTTATTATATTGAACAATGTAAGATTACGTGGGCATAGACTCATCTGTACTATTACATCGTGAAGGTCTAGATTGGCTGCCATTGTGCTTGTGTGACAGGCAAGTGTTATGAGGAGAAGTTGTTGTCGTGAGCTACGAAAGTAGAGTTTTTAGCGGATCCCGTGCTACGTACACGGCCCAACTCTCCTTCATGTGAATTCAGGCCCCTACATGGAAAATTGGGAAAATTGAGTTCTTGGACATCGCTTCTTGACGTAAACAGTACACATTTGATCATACGATTACTTGCAATCAAGTATCAAACTGCTCCAATTTTACTTATCATAGCCCTTAGACACGAGTTTTCGTATACTCTATTAAGTGTGAATATCCCCAAATGCGAGAAACTCCCAATAATGACCAGTGGAAAGAACGAAGTTGACGCACCTTCACCTCCTATTATCACGCTAAACTATAACTAGCTAGCGCGGTTGACATCCATCCCTCCACGCACAATACTTCTCATTTACACGAACAACAAAAACCTTACCATTTCTCTGCACACACCACAGAGCGAATAATATTACCTCTTTGTGACCCATCTACTTCACACGGACTTACAACAATGCTAGCACTCATAGCTGTGGACAAAGTGCAACACGCAGTAGGTATGGTTGCAGACTTTTCTTTTCTTTGTGCACTGGCTCGAAGACCGCCTATCACGGCAAGATCGAGTGGGTGCAGAGCACCTTGCGGAACGGGTTCGGATAATCTCCTGGCAATTCTAGAAGTCACATAATCGACTCTGATACTCATGATCAGGATATGGGATATAGTATGCGAAAGCGAACAGCGTGTAATTGAGGTCCTCAAGTCACTAGCTTGTGTGGAAACGAACCGCGTGGATTTAAGAAGATCATTGCATTCATGGTGTAGAAATGGACGAACTACGTGCGATAGCATGGCCATTGCATTAGCTCGTGTGGGTGATGGAGATCTGGTGCATTATCTGGCAGCTTCAATATCAGGATGGCAGATGTCACTGTTACAAATAGGGCATATGGATGGTTCAAAGGTGGAGTATTGGTGTCGAGTGTGGATCAACGCCGGCGACTGGTTTCCATAGCGGAGGATGAGTATTATTGAAACAAGCAAGACATCAAGACATTTAAATATGGTGGAGCGTGTAAATGGAGCATCTTTGTAGCAATCAATTCTTGCATCACACACTTGTGCGTCGTTACATTCGCTGGATTAGGCTCGCTCAATCTCACGTTATATCCATCGCTCACAAGTTTGTTCTAGTCTTCACCTTGAGCGCATATATGTTATTTCATTCTGTCAAGAGCATACAGTAGATGCTGGCGATGGCCGTTACTGTGAGCCCCTAAACAGGCAACCAACTCAATACACCTGGTTTCTATTTTTCGGTGAGCTAGGTAACCTCGACCTTCAAATTTTCTCTTTTTAGATCGAGGAGGTTGTTGCCTTTTCTATGATCAGCGGCTTCCACGAGCTTGAACCACCCAGAGATCCAGCTTGTGCAGCTTACTACTTTAAAGAACAGTTTCACTCTTCACTCATATCCACAGTACTATTATAGATTTCACTGAACTATAACAACAGAGAGTACCGCACGTGAGGGATTTATTTCATTAATCTTCACCCCTTCTATTTGCACGCCAAGCCATACCTAAGCTTAGCACTGCACTAGACCCACGAGAGCTCATTCCTTCCCACGACACGTTAAACTTTCTCCCATCTCTACACCAACCAATCCAAATATAGTTGAACAAGAGGAATTCAACTGTTCTAACTTTCCTTCGGGCGGACGGGCCAATAACGTTAACAATTACAGTAGTAGAGATGCGTCAAGGCGCAATTCTACTGAGACTGCTCGATATCCTACTAATTCCGTGGATCAATCGGGTGAGAATTCGACGGAATAACATCCTCATAGTCATATACCACAAGCGGACCGTATCCCACATGAAAATTCTCCTGATACGACTGAAGGGGATCTATTGGGTGCGCCCATTATTTGATCACGCTGGTTAGGTAATACTAGGAAATAGGTCTTTGAGTATCCTGTCGAAATATCAAGGCCAAATCCACGCACTAGTCCGGTGAGTATTTTCAAGCCACCGCGGTGGGTAGAGCAACCAGGGCTCCTCGATAGCGCAGGGTGGAAAGCAGAGGACTGGTTGTGCCCTGATTGCTTCAAGCCTCAGATTGGGCATACTCCAAAGAATTGCCCCAATGAATGCATTACCTGCGGAGAGATGCATCTAGACAAGGCATGTATAGACTCTTTTTCTTTCTCTAGAACTGACGGCCTCACAGTTTTGCCTTAGACGTTGGTTGCCTTGGCGTTAGTACAAGCTCCACGGCTTTCGGTTTTCAACTGAGGGAGAGGTCACCAGCTTTCGGCTAACACCTGATGACATAGAGATTCTTCGCAAGTTTCATCATTTCCATTTTGAAGAAGCCGCAGGGGCCAAATCCAAAACAGAAGAGGTAAGCATAAAGCTAGAGAGCATCTGAGCGGTAATGAATCATCCGCCGACCAACGATTTCTTGTAGAAGGTCATATGGTAGACTCTTCCAGTACTTAAAGCAACCGATTCAAACTGCGGTATGACGCCACACGTCTGAGTATCGAGCAGCGTAGTTTAAGCAAGATGCTACTGTGTGATTTGTAGTTTATTTGGATGCTGAATCAATCTACTAGTAGATAGTTCAATTCAATCACACTGACTTTCAACGTGCCACCTTGACCCCACTACTCACTAGATACCTTACTCACGATACATCACAGACGGCACAATGCTTCCTGATCAATAAAGTCATATAGCAGTATATTCTTCATCACTCCCCGTAGCACTATGAAGCTTTCAGATACATAGCAAAGCTCCATCAATATCAACTAAGATAATCCTAATTTATCTCAACAGGCAAGGGGCCATCAAGCTCTGTGCCCGATTCAAACGAGCTATGTGTATTTTGCTGAATTGCAGCTAGAACGCGACATAACGGACTAGTACCAGTACATTACGCATCAGATGACAAAAGGCTCGTAGCAGGCGCCAAATACACTTCACCTTTGACCTAATCCTATGCCAGACTAATTTTCAACACCCGGATGACACGGCGGAAGGCCGGGGTAGACTAAGTGGCAAGATCCAGCTCTGCTTAGCTGCACAAAGTATCGAGGGCCAGAGCATCCAAGCACAACTCCTGGGGCAAGTAGAGCGATTCCTTGAGGGATTGCGGACTGGAGGCTTCCGGTTGATCTTTTAGTGTAGGGTGGAGTCATTGCTCAAGATAGAAAGCCAGAGGCTCATCGATTCTACTTTGAAGCACAAGCAATGGGACGAAGAGCTGCTGTGGAGTCAGTGACATGGACATGGTGGACGAGTATTTCCGTCTAGGAAGGCATTTGATTATGTATAGTAATAATTTAACTTCATTTTGATGAACATCTAACTCAAAAGCGATCCTACCCACGATGCACTAGCGTGTCCAGCGGACTCTTCTTCTGCGTGCCTATTTGCTTTTGTACATTCTTCTTCTGCCCTTTTGTCATGAGACCCTTGACCTTCAGGCCGCGCTCTTTCCTCAGCTTCTTCAGCGCCTCCTCGGTGATTTCCTGCCGCATGAGTTGCTCAACTATCAGCGTTTTGCGGCTCCGCTTATCTCCACGGCTGATAAGGATGCCGGCAGTGATGTTACATGAGAGGCTGAAGCTAAGAATAACGGCGGTAAGAGCTTTAGGTCGGACTTTGTAGTAAATGCCCCAGGTAGTACCACCAAGAGCGCACTGAAACATCGAGTGGCAGTCCAGGAGAACCACAATGGCAATCAATAGGCGGATGGAGAAGGCATTGTGTGTGTAGGTTTCAGTAGGCCGGTAGAAGGTGTGTGATCTAGCGAGCTTCTCTTGGTGGTACTCGAGCTTCTTCTGCTCTTCTTCAGTGAGAACTGGCAGCTCTTCTTGTACTTCCTGCTCGATCCGCTCCATGTCAATCCGCTCCTGGCTCCCTCGATCAATGGCCATGGACTGGCGCGGCAACTCGTTGTGGTCTTTGAGTTCTGCCATCCCGCGTTCTTTTCGCAGGCGCCATGTGCGATGCGCGTAGAGGGCGACGTAGCTCATGTGGTAGGTGTCTACAATGCGGAAAGGGAACATGGTGATGCCGACGACACAGAACAAGGCAGTAAGCACTTGGTCGCAAATCTCGACAAAATATGCCTGCCGCCCCTTGACGTAAATCCAGCCGATTAAGAAGAGCACCCACGCCGCTCCCCAGAAAGTAATCAGGAAGAAGTAAAGCGTGACGATGAAGCCGAGCGGATTGCGCACGTAGCGGCCAAACCCACGCATGGTGCGCTTGAACCTTGCACGTTTAGAGTGCAGGACATGGCGTACGTGGTTATCGAGAGCAGCCTTCTCTTCGTCAGTCCATCCAGGTAACGATGCGCCATGTGGAAGAACTGCATAATGATGATCTGGTCCTTCCTCCATTGTTGAGAGTGTCGAGTCGATTGTGTTGGTCCTGGTGAAAGCAGTACCATCAGCAGCGCGCTGGACCTCCCCTGGCTGCGTCAATTGCGACTGGTCTGCCTTTTCTGTGCCCATCTCTTCATCCGACGAGTCAGAAGTTGTCTGGTTTAAGTTATACGTTGGTAGGCGGTTGTAAAGCCACGGAAGATTTGGTAGGAAGAGCGAGTTTTGAACATTATTCAGCGTTGTAAGCGCAGAGATCTCAGGATCTACGTCTGTTAGTATTGCTTCGACATCCGCAGTCCATGACACTCACCAATAACATCAAGCACGTCTACTACGTTAGCATCCATTGTTCGCTGGTCATTGTTTTGGTTGCTGCGTCGAATGTTGATTGCAGATGATTGTCTTGGCATCACTGGCCTCCTTATGCTGCCCCCTCGCGATGGTGGCGGTCCTACATCAAGATTGGCATTGTGTGGCCGTGATCCTTCCTCATAGAGAGGTTGCAAAGGGGTGGCCGTCACCTCGCGGCGCAAATCGTTGTCGTCTGGAAACAGGGCCGAGGGAGGGGGCCGTGGCTCTGAGCTGCTTCTTCGCCGACCGGCTTGCCAGATATCATTGCTGGCTGCTGGCTGCTGTGGCTGTGGAGGTTGCGCGGGTAATGTGTTTTGGACAGGTCTTCGTATTTGGATGGACGAGCTGCGCAATCGATGCGAATTCGATGCATCTGCGGACGGTGCCGGAGATTGTGGAATAGGGGACGGCGATACTGTCGTGACTGTGGGGTGGGTAACAGTTGTTGAGTGTGGGCCAAAATGTGTTACTGACGTGCCCTGCCCAGTGGGTGTGTATGTTGTATGTGTTGTTGATGTTGTGGTATGCGGACCATGAGTCGTGGTAGTCGTGGTTGTTGATCCCAGCGGCTGGTCGCCATTACCCTGATTAGGATCCATTTCCGCTTCAGAAAGCAATACAAGGCCAGCCTTGAAGAATTGCTTGGTGGCAGAGGCAGCTTCAAGAAGGGACGGCGCGAGTAAGACGGGTGCGCTTAGCAAGCTAGCTGCGTCCCGCGGATGACTGGTCCTGATTAGTTCATGGCTCAGTCAGCCGAAGAGGAGGCAGATAAATCAGCAAAGAGTGCGGATGCAGCCGGAAAGGGAAAGAAATATTGTAGGGCCCTAGGCGATGATTTCGAGGGGTCGAAGATGGTGTATAACAACTGGGAATGAGGTTGAGATTTTTGTGGCACCCCAGGCGCTGTCCATGGCTTCCGCCATCCGCCGGCTAAGATCGGCGGCCCACGGACTACAAATGGGCATCTGTATCTCCAAACTTTATGTAACTCCAATTTATTGCGTTTGGTTGTCATGCGCACACACCGCACGGTCTGTAACGGCGCCTTGCACTGAGGTGATCTGCTATCTAGCACATGCACATGCATGTTTGGTTGCATGGGAGGGCCATACTCCTTTTAGTAAGGCGGCCGCAGAGATCTTGGCTGACGCAAGTGGACCCTGGCTGCTGTTGTTCAGCGCCTTGCGGTTTGTTATGCTTCCTTTCTTCGTTCACACCCACGATTCACTGCTCTTTCATCACTAGACAGGATGAAAGCATCACGCGCCCTGCTGTCTGCGCTTCTGGCAGCCACTCCGGCCACCGCCATGCCCCAAAATCAGCTTCCCAAGCAAGCCATACTGGGCGCGTCTGGCAAAATGAGGCCAAGTGGCGTCGGCCACTTCAGCGAGTGGAGTCGCGCAGTCAAGAAAGCTTTCCTAATTGATTGGCAAGCTGGCAAAGCATCAGAATGGGTCATTGTGGAAGGAAACGAAGGTGGTGATATGGACAGTATGACTGCGGCGCTGACCTGGGCATACCATCTGGACCATTCGACTGAAAACTCGTCACATCCTCTCAAGGCCATCGCACTGCTGCAGACCCCCTCACATGCGCTGGACCTTCGACCTGAGAATCAATTAGGCTTGGCAAACTCTCAAATGACACCTGGACACGAAGATCTCCTCACAATGGATGAGCTCCCCGAGGATCCAGAGACCCTGAGTAAGAAGCTCAAGGGCATTATCCTTGTTGACCATGGCGAACCACTGCGAAAATGGAGTCAAGCAAAGATCTTGGGTATCTTTGACCACCACAAAGATCGCGGCACTGCGCCGGACGCAAGGCCACGCGTATTTGAGACAGCGGCAAGTTGCACCACCCTGGTCGCGCGTCAAATGCTCGACGAGCTCGAACAGTTAGAGCGTGAATATCACATGCCCCACGAACTCCTCGAGCTCATCCTCAGCGCCATCGCCATCGACTCTGGTGGCTTGAAGGGCGACAAGACTACCAAAGCCGACATCGAGACTTCTAAGCGCGTGCTAGCTAGAAGTGCATGGAGTAGAAAGGATTTAAAAGACGTTATGGAGAAGCTGGACGATGATCTCACGTCCGCACAGAAAGATATTGACCATCTTGGCTTGCGCGATCTCCTTCGCCGAGACTGGAAGGGTGATCTAATAGATACTCCATCGCCGCGCACACCAACTGTTAGTCTTGGCTTTGCTTCCATCCCGTACTCGATGGACGAGCAGATCCTGAAGACTGACTTTGCAGAGCTATTTGACTGGTTCGCAGTCCATGCAGTACGTCATCTCACCTCCACATCTTCAACCAGACTAACATTCCTAGGCATGGACGGCCGAAGCCGGCGTCGACATCTCCATCTGTCTGAACAAGTACAAGAAGCACTACAAGGACGGCAAGAAGGAGAAGATCCGCGAAATTGTCTTAACTGTGCGCGATGACGTTCGAATTGACCAAGATCAAGCCGACGCGCTGTTCAAGGTGGTCAAGGAGGCGCTGGAGAATAACACAGAGGGAATTGAATTGACACCATGGCACAGGGCGGATGAGCTGGCTCCTAGGCAGATGGTGTGGACCCATCGATCTGATGCGGGGAGGAAACTTATCAGGCCGATTGTTGAGGATGCTGTGATCAATTGGGATTAGGAGATGTTGTGCATGTATGAGAAAGGGTATGACATGAAGCTGGATTCGGGTGTACATTATTGTGACATACTAAGCTGGACTTGAGTCAACAGTTATTTGCCCTTTGTACAGAGCTGAGATAGCAAGCCAAGATATAATTCTAGTTTGGTGTGAATACGTATAAGTTTAACTGCAAATAAATGGCTTCTCGTCAAGTTGCTTTTGAACCCCGTCCCTCTAGCCTTCAATACCTCCTTCTGGTCTTGATGCAGACTTGCTAGCTGTTTCAAATGTCCTACATTCACGCGACCTTTTGCCTGACCCAAAAGACTGTCGAGTTGTAGATATCCGAGGTCATTTGTCCAACGAAAATGCAATGCATCAATTCAACCAATATCTGTAGTGTGTGCCTGCTTTGCTAGTTTGCGTTTTTCGAAGAAACTTAAAAAAAACTTCTAGTATCGCATGATCGACGGACATTACTGACCGGCTGACGTGAATGGAATCCACCAACGAGACGTCCATTGTAGTACCGGGTGTATTCTGCTCTATCGATTCGAGCCTCGAGAGCATCTCTTGTAGAAGATCGGTGTCGTTGATCTCCATGGCGAAGTCAATTGGGTCGGTCGGGTTATCCGTGAGTATTGGCTCAATTGCTAGTATATGAAAAGAAGACATAGCTGCAAGAAACATAAAAAGCGCATTGTATATATCACTGTAGTGTAAGGTTTAGAGTGCAATCATTCATAATTCGTTACGTAGGCTATCATGTGCCATTTCATCCCATCCCATCCCATTCCAAACTAAACGACGGTAAAACAACGAAAAAGCACCCAACAAACGCTACTGGACCTTTCCCTCAACCCGGCTATGTTGGAACCGAAGGGAGCCTGCCCTTTCAGGCGGCTGCTACCAACAGAACCTCAAGCCTTGGTTGAGGGTCGGGGAGGCATGTTGTTAGGAAAGAAACCCAAACTTCATCAAAACTCCGTCAAAACTCCATACTTTTCCAAGCGAAGGGGGTATAAAACGCCAAAACTGATGCAATGCATAACCAATCAGTACATCTAACGCGGACGGGTGTTGCTCTTTGCGGGCTTTTGGCGCGAGTTGGCGTTCTTGGGTGAGAGAACCTGGGCAGCAGGGGCCTTCTGGCGGGATGCAGCTCTGGTGGTTCTGGTTGTTGGTGCCGCAGGCTTGGTGGTAGGAGGTGCTTTGGGGGCAGCAGTGCGGACTCGTTTCTTAGGCATGTCGAGTGCTGCATTCTCCTTGTCTTCGCCAGAGGTTTCGTCACTGCCGCGCTTTTTACCACGAGTTGTTGCTGGCTTCGATACCGCTTTGACTGGTGCCGGTTTTGGCGCGACTTTAGTAGTTGTAGTAGCAGGTGCGCGTGTTCTGCGCGTGGCGGGTGCGGGTGCAGGAGCAGGTGCCGGGGCAGCCTTCCTGGTAGCTGGAGCATTTGTGACTTTGGCAGGTGCTTCTTTGGCCGGCTTTGCTATCGTGGGAGCTGCCTTGGGGACAGGCTTGGGCGCGAGAAGTTCAATAAGTGGCATGTTGCGTTTGGTGGCCGGGACCCGATTGACGCGTCGCTCCAGCCTGGATCTGAGACTTGCGCACTGTGCATCGCACATCGCGCGCAGCTTCTCCTTGCGTGCCTCGACTGGAAACAAGGTATTAGCGACGATCAGAGATGTCAGAAGGAACGACTTACGCTCCAGTTGGAGGTTGGCGATCATGGCAGCCTTCGCCTCTTCTGTGAGTGTGATGCCGTTCATGGCTGTGAAGGTAAACAACGCGTAAATAGACGTGTTTTTCGAGTCGAGGAATTAAATTGAAATGTGATTACTAGCTTGATGACTTCAGCAAGTATTCTGATGATGTTGGCGTGTCTGGGGAAGCTATTGTAGTGGTTGTTGCGGCTTCCTGGGTTTCAGATGTGTGATGTTGTGAGGAAAGAGGGACAGAAATGACGACTTAAGAGGCAGGCGCAATGCCAAGCCCTCTCAGCAGTACCAAATATTTCAAACCCACCTTGAAAGTCTGATATTTTACCGAAAACTATTGTATTTGGACGTAGCATCTTAGATAATGACAGTTAATATTAAATCCGGCTTCAGTCAACGAAGACAAGCACAAATATGAGCTTCAACAAATTCGAGTAATGATGTCTCACATATCTACCCGGCGCGATTCGTGCAGGCTGTTGCACGCTCCACGTGACCCCGCCTTGAGCTGCGTGCGGCGATTAATCGTAAACCTCCGACGCAACCCAGCTTATCAACTGCCTCGTCCTCCTTACTTCACTTCTACCGAACCCAAATCCCGCTGCCATCATGGTGTTAGAGGCTTCTATGATAGTGTACGATTCTCTCCCTAGCTTTTGAGCATATGCTGACAATGACAGTGTTGACAACAGCGAAGCCAGCAGAAACGGCGACTACGTACCCTCGCGGTGGGAGGCACAACAGGATGCTGTGAAATTCATCTTCTCCACAAAGACTGGCGCGAACCCGGAGTCTTCGGTCGGCCTCATGAGCATGGGAGGTAGCACGCCCGAGATCCTCACAACCTTAACAACGGACATTGGCAAGATCCTCGATGGCCTACATAGGACAAAGATAAAAGGCAGCTCGCATTTTGTGACTGGCATCAACGTAGCAGCTGTAGGTGTTGGTCCAACTTTCAGTGGTGCAGGCTAACCACGATCTCTAGCTGGCGCTCAAACACAGGCAGAACAAGTCACAAAAACAACGGATAATCATATTCAACTGCAGCCCAATCGAGGAAGACGAGAAGAATTTGATTAAACTCGCAAAGAAGATGAAGAAGACTAACATCAGCATCGATATTGTCGCTTTTGGTGAACTCAGCGATGACACTACGAAGAAGCTCCAGGCATTCAGCGACAATGTACAGAGTGCAGAAGGATCTTATCTCGCCACCATCCCTCCCAGCGCAAACCTACTGAGTGACTCACTCATAACTACGCCGTTGCTCGGAGGCGATGGCACTTCTGGTGCTGGAGGCGCAGGGGGCTCTGGAGGTGAGGGCGGTGCATCGGGTGGCAACGATTTCGAGTTTGGCGTAGACCCGTCGATAGACCCTGAGCTGGCATTAGCACTCAGGATGAGTCTTGAGGAGGAAAAGGCACGACAAGATAAAGAGAAGAAGGCAAAAGAGGCTGCTGAGGGCAAGTCTGATCTCGAGCCTGTGGCGGAGAGTGATGAGAAGCAACCTCTGTTGGACAATCAAGGTCAGCCTAGTGGAAGCGGAAGCAAGAACAAGAAGGACGACGATCCAGACAAGATGGATACTGCATGAGCTTGCACATCAGCAGGCGGATGGTGTTTCAAGGTTACGAACAGAAATAGATCATCTACGGCGTCTACTGTATCACTAGAGCTGGCGTCGATCACAGCGTCTGCGATGAATTATAAAACCATAATGACCAATGCAGGCAAGTCGCTTTGCGTGATGCTCTGTGAACACGTGAATATGACCCCATGCTGGGTGCCGCTCGCACTTCACAGCTGTAATCCCCCTAGCAGTGCAAAGCCTTAGCAGCTGCATGGACCCCATACTCTTCTTCATTTGTGCCAAATCGCCCAGCTAGAGCGCGGGAGCGGTGGTTTCGCTTCATCTCATCAAGTCCAGATAATGAGCGGAGAGACGGCATACTTTCCTAGGTTCATGTGTGGTCATACCCCATCTCCTCACCCTCTGACTTTCACGAATCCGTCCAGACCCCTATCAAACTTCTCGCATCTGATTGGCATTTCAACAGTATAAAACGGATTCTTCATGACATAATCAGAGTACAGTTCATATATCCTCTTCATCATGATGTCGACGTTCGGCTGCTGTGGTTCAGTGAAAAGGAGAAATTTGGTGCCTGTCTGAGTCTGAAAGCATTGGATTCGAAAGTGGCTGGACTCAAGGACCTCGATGCCCGTGGGCCGATTTATGAAGGGTGAGGGCGCCGAGGATGCTGGTAGGGGATTGGGAACGGGTGGTGCAGGCGAGAGACGCGCGGTTATGGCGTGCATGCTGGGAAAGGTGTTAGGATTTGTAGAGAAGGCTTTGTCCTAGACAATGTACCCGTGAAAAGAGCCGGCGAGTGTGAGGTAGTCGTTGCTAGACAACTTGCTCATGCCTGTATGGAACTCGCGATTATAGACCAGACCACCCGCCTTGTTGATTACGAAGAGTGCAAAGACGACCCTATATATTGTCAGAGCATAGTCTACTAAAAATCCGCATGGTATGCATACATGATGTCCAGTGCAATGGTGACACCTGGATTGTGGTTGTAGAGTCAAGCGTGCATGCTTGGTCCATCTTTGGAACTGCGAACCGTGGACCCTGGCGTTGTGACCTTCTGCGACACTGCCCCTCCCGCTCCTGCCCCAGCTCCTGCCGCATACGTGCTCCAGCTTGTTTGGCAAGCTCCCTTACTTCAACAGCACACGGCTGGCCACATTTGCCAACCTCTCACCTTCGCTAGCCAGCCAGCCAGCCAGCCAGCCAGCCACCGCTAGGCAGCTCATGTGCCCAGCGCACCCTTGACTGACATCACCCCTCAAACTCATCTCAACACCACACAGCCTCAGCACTATCGGATCGCCAATGTCGAACCAGTCCATCCTTCGTATCACGCGTGAGCTCAGCGAGATCCAGAGGGGCTCTGATCTCTCTATTGCAGTGGCTTGTCGAGACATCGACGTGCGTCATGTCCGGGCGTTGATCATTGGCCCACCTGACACGCCCTACGAGTTTGGATTCTACGAGTTCGCAGTCAAGTTTACCAAGGACTATCCTACTAAAGCACCACAAGTCACGGCTCTTACTACTAATAGCGGACGCACACGCTTCAACCCCAACATCTACGCTGCTGGCAAAGTGTGTTTGTCGATTCTCGGGTGCGTAGTGCTTAGGCTGCCATATCCGGACACATAGCTGATGTATGCAGAACAT
The DNA here is from genome assembly GCA_028456385.1 of Ophiosphaerella korrae. Classification (NCBI taxonomy): domain Eukaryota; kingdom Fungi; phylum Ascomycota; class Dothideomycetes; order Pleosporales; family Phaeosphaeriaceae; genus Ophiosphaerella; species Ophiosphaerella korrae. The sequence goes on along the minus strand of JALNQF010000047.1, from coordinate 178,575 downwards.
GGCGCGGCGAACGGGGCGAAGAGTGGTCATCTGCACAGGGCCTCGAATCTATCCTCATCTCTATCCAGAGTCTCATGTCCTCCAACCCGTACGAGAACGAACCAGGCTTCGAGGACGCAAACTCCGACTATGACAAAAAGAACCAAACCGCATACGTGGACAAGATTCGACATGAGTCGCTCCGCATCTCAGTCATTGAGCGGCTCGAAGAGTATCTTGGAATCTACCAAGAACGGGCTGCCGTGACAGTCTACAACGCTGAAGAGGAGTACCAAGCGAGTAGAGATGACGCACCGTTTGAGCCGTTCAAAGATTTATGCAAGAGACGTTTCTTGTGGTATTATCCATCCTATCTTGCTACGGTTGACGAAGCGGTCAAAAAGCACAAGGCTGGGGATCGTTTCGAGAAGATGCCGTTTGAAGGCCCGGGCAATACCATGGAGGGCACTTATCAATATCCAGCTCTCCGAGAGCGTCTCGTGAAGATTTTCGATACCTTGAATAAAGAGATGACTGGATGGGCTACTGAGGGCATGACGGCAGTGCGCAAAGAGATGAGTATCGCCAGCAACCTACAGCGCCAGTTTGAGCAGATTGTGGAGAGCTACAAGACTAATGAATCCGTCACGCTCGACCTGGACCTTGTCGACAAAAACCCCTTCGTCTGGCAGTTAGTTCTTTTCGGTAGGCCTATGACCAACCTCGATGGCGGCATGTTCAGGATCATGCTCTACATGAGCCCCAAGTTTCCAGACGTATTACCTCGCGTCAAATTCGCCACGCCCATCTTTCACCATCGCGTATCTCCCGATGGGATTTTGTGCTATGATGCCGCCCGCAAAGACGAAATGCGCTCGCACATAGAAGCCATCATTGCCGCTGTTGAAGAAGAATCTCCTGCATACGATCCACGCACCTTGGTGAACCCGGAAGCTGCGAAGCTGTTTTGGGGCACTGCAGACCAGAAGAAGATGTACAATCGCCGTTTGAGGAGATCAGTCCAGGATAGCGCTGAGTAAGTTTGTTTACTACATCGCAATACTTCAAGATATCAAAGACACATAGATGATTAACTGTCGCAGGAACTGCTTCTAGGAACGCCCCGCACCGCGCTACTCGAAAACCCGATCTTAACGGCCTTTATTTCCACTTTCATGATCTCAAGAATGACATTCATCGATACCCACACTTTCGGCCCCACCGCCATGTGACTTGCATTTTCGGCGCACGGTAATGGTCTCAGAGACGAAAGAGCTGGCTCTGTAGCATGGCGTTAATTCCCACATGGCCTAGGTATTTACCATGTTGCCGGGTCACAACTGCATAGTCCTAATCAATACCAATAATTTCCCAGTTCATTTTTTGAAAGTGCTATAGAGATATATGCTTGCAATAGCGTCATAATGTTTGTGATAAATCTTCATTTGCCTGAAATTACTTTATGGTAAGATCGGGCATGGCCAAGGCCCTGGCTGTTGGCACAGTACCCCTAAACGCGGTAGCTCTGACCAGCTCGGCAACAATTCGCATTGCACTCAATTCATTGCGCTTGTTTACACTGCACAACGCAATGCCGCGTCAACAAGCTCCTCCAGCTTCCCTAGGGAAAGTAATAGTCATCGGGGGTTGTGGTTTCTTGGGAAGCCACATTGTCAATTACATCGTCAAGAACCACCCCCAAACGCAGGTTGCCGCCCTCGATCTGCGAACCAACGCGAACCGCAATGCGAGCCCCAACGTGTCCTACCATGACGGGGACATCACCGATGCCGCGAGCATGAAAGCATTGTTTGCTCAGATCAAGCCAGATGCAGTCATCCACACAGCTTCGCCACACTTTAATCTCAAGCCTGAGATACACGACAAGGTTAATGTGGGTGGAACAAAGACACTCATCAAAGTAGCACAGGATGCTGGAGTAAAGGCATTCGTATATACAAGCTCGGCCAGCGTCATTCTGGGCGCGACAGAGCCGCTTGTTAATGCTGATGAGAGGTGGCCCATTATCGCTGGTGCAGCACAGCCAGAACACTACACAACCACCAAAGTGAGGAATCTGTACCCAGGTGTGCTGCTCTATGCTGATGTGAAATAGGCATACGCCGAGACGGCCGTACTTGAAGCAAACCGCAAGCCAGAAAGCTTCCTCACCTGTGCCATCCGACCAGCAGGTATCTTTGGCGAGGGCGATGTCCAAACCCTCCCCAAGATGGTCACTGCCTACCGCAAAGGCCAAACCAAATTCCAAGTCGGCGACAACACCAACATGTTTGATTTCACCTACGTCGAAAACATTGCTCACGGCCACATCCTTGCCCTGATCGCGCTTCTCCAAACACACAAGATATATCCTACCGTCCCCCTCGACTCTGAACGTGTCGATGGTGAGGCCTTCTTCATTACGAATGGCGAGCCCACGTACTTCTGGGACTTTGCGCGAGCAGTGTGGCATGAGGCAGGCGACCGGTTACCACTATCGAGTGTCTGGCATCTGGGCTCGGACACGGCATGGATGATTGGCACGATCCTCGAATGGTCATTTTGGCTAATGGGAAAGACGCCCAACTTGACTAGAGCACAGGTGCGGTATAGTTCCATGAATAAGTACCACAACATCGACAAGGCAAGGAGAAGGTTAGGCTACGAGCCTATTGTAAGTCTGGGTGAGGGTATCCGGAGGGGAGTGCAATACATCCTGGAGCAGGAGAAGAAAGAAGCCTCAAAGAAGGATCAGTGATGTGTAAGTATTGGTAGTCGAGGTAGTATGCATGGATGGCTTGGGCCGGGTGTAGGTATTGCAAATATTTGGTCCTCGCGCACAGCTGTCCAAAAGCGGTTAGATTCTCCATACCAGCTCCAGACATCATCAGGGCGCTTGTCGTCCGCGACATCACTAATACTACCCCACGCCTATATCCTCGCCCACCCCGCCAATATGGCGGCTCTGAACGAAGTATGTCGCGCCCAACACTGCCCGAGTCGGCCTATGAAGCTCTCGGGCTCGACCCTGAGACGATCAAGATTCTGATGAATCCCAAGCCACCCGACGAGCCAGCCGCATTTGCAGCGCCCAACCTGCTGCAAAGTGACGAAGACAATGCTCAACCTATGGACCCCAACGAGACATTTATAACTCTCTATGCCGAGCTCTTGCTTCATGTCCGCACCATCACGCTTTTCGCGTCATTGCGAACCCACCACAGTCGCGAGACCAAGGTGATGATGTCTTCAGATGGAAACTCCATCACCGTAGTGCATGAGGGACGGGCTGCCACACTACACATGCCATTTAATGTGGCTGGAGGGGGTAATGCGGAAATGTCACTACCTTCAGAACCGCCGAACAAGAACATAACGCTACGGCTGCAGCTAGAAGAACTCGAGGATAGCGACGTCCTCGGCGCACTACAGAGTGATGAGCGCAAAACGAATATTGTACCCTGGGATGGCGCATCGCTGGACAGGCAGCCCGACCTAGAGGTATGGTGTAAGAGCTGTAGTAGTATGGTGGTTTCACACAACAAAATCATGCAATGGAAGGACCTGCCAAATGAGAACTGGGCCGAGATGATGGACTTCTGGCACTGCCACAAGCCGGACGAGCACCATCTCCATGACCACACACATGAGGAAGCTATTGGTGGGAAAGGATACGCTGCTGACAACCGACTCAAGGCTACACAAGGCGTAGGATTTGTCGATCTTACTAGCTTCTTGCTGAATGACCAAGACTGTGAAGGCGCTCATGTAAGCATACTTCCCCCCTGCAACCATTCCTTCTAGTTTCAATATTTCTTTCCCATATTCGGGCGCAAAGAAGGCGATCTAGCCCTGTCCATGGCATCATCGTCGATACAATCGCCCTATAGTAAATCGCTCATACACGTACTCTCAGCACTGGTCGTATCCTCGTCCTTGTGTCGATGGATCACCGGGGCTGCTGGGTGAGTGGCCAGGCGTATCACTGCCTTTACACCCACAGACTCATGGGACTGGCAGGATTGTGTCCTGGTTACATTTTTAGCGTGGTCATAGTTATGAATAATTTTCTAAGCAAAACATAAACGCTGACTCGACCCAGGTCATGGTACAGGACAGTACCCAAGAAAGCTTCGTCATATGCAAACAATGTGACGCCACGCTAGGCACGCCAGATGAGGCATCCGGCGGCTGGCGACTGTGGAAGTGGAACATCGACATGCACCTGGAATCCTCGCCGGAAAATGAAACTCACAAGTACAACACACAAAAATGGATATCAGCCAGACTACTTTACCTGATCGAAAATACTGGCCTCCGGAAGTTCCATATCCACCCTACTCAGCCTTCCCCCCCTTCCGCATCAACCGCTGCCGATACGTTACCTGCTCCTGAACCTAGTTCAATCTCATCTCTCCTCTTATGGGTCTTCACCCCCGATCTCCTCTTCTCATCCTCCATACCCTCGCCCAATCGCCAAGACCCTACTCGCTCAATGAAAGTATTCTACCAGCGACAGACCTGGCAGCCTCTTCAACCCGGCGACCGCGAAAGCGCAAGCGTCGAAGACGTCGAGTTCCCCGAAGAACTTTTTTCCGAGCTGCAACAGGTTTTAGAAGAAAGTCAGCGGCTCTTGCCGCCTACAGCTACGAAGTTCCAGGGCTGGGAAGTCGGATTGTTGCAGAGATTCGATGCGAGAGATGTACAGGATGGGGTTAATGGAGACAATGAAGATGCTGGGAACGAAGTGGATGTGTCAAGTGGGGATCCCAGCGAGGTAGACATCACAGATTGGCTTATGTAGTTTGTGTTGTTGCGCTGTCGCATGCCTGAGGTCTGTGGTGGCGTTGGGGACATTACTACAAGTCTATCACAGAAACAACGAGGTGTTGCTTTGCTAGGGTACACTTGAGCATGTTGTTGCGTTTAGTAGGCGATACTATTTGTTTGAAGGTATGATGAGGCAGCACCCACCCAATATTGCCCACCTTCACCCATTTTCTTGCCCACGCGACAAGCATCTGCCATCGCTCACCATCGCTCACATAAATACCTTACGATCTCTTGCCTCGACTCGCCATCACCACCACCCACCCCCCTGGGCATATGCCGCATCACGCAGGTGACACGGCCAGCCTTGGTGTGATGGACGACAAACTTGCTATGTGAGTTTCTTCGTAGCACTGCTATAGCCTGACTTTTCACTTGCTAATCTTGTTCAACAGTGAGAAACGTAACATGGAGTGCTCGCCACTTCTGCGTCTACCAGCCGAGCTTCAACTTCAAATCTTCGAGATGGTGTTTGAAAATGTCATGTTCTACACCCCCCACCGGGCCAGACCTGGTGAAATCATTGGCTGTGTCAGAATTTTCGACATGCACCCAAATCAGCCATCATATTTCTTGGACATCAAGAAGAGTTGTAAACACGCCCTGAGTCTCCTGCTCGTATGCAGCCAAACCCACGCCGATGCAGCCCTTCTCCCTTTCAAGCTCGGCTCATTCGAATTTAATCATTACGAAGATTTCGTACAATGGGTTGCTAAAAAGCTACTTCCCAAGCAGCGAAATGCTATTGCGTCCTTTCGGTGCCCACTGATTGCAGTTCTTGATGCGATCAACGCGGTCAAATCGGACGCATGTTGTGTGTGTGTGGGCTTTTAAAGATTTTCTAGGCTTACGACAGTGGTTTATCCTCGACTCGGATATTTTCCCTGGCCCAGTGAAAAACGAATTTACGCAGGATCTCCGGCGCGTCTGTGGAGACAACCTGGTAGTTGAATATATCGGTAATATGAAAAAGGACGATGACATCGAAGATGGCGATGACACGGAAGATGACGATGATATGGAAGATGACGGCGACATGGAAGATGGTGATGGCATGGAAGATGACGATGATACGGATTATGACGATGACATGGAATAGTTTACTGTCTAAAACATCAACTGGGATGGCAATTTTCCGTCCTTAATCACGAAGTCTTATATGGATGGCGGGAAGCCATTATCTTTCTCGGATACATCAAAACTCGAGATTTTGATAATGAAATGAGATGACTTATGTCATTAGGTTACGGCTTTGTGCGTACATCTGCAGATATATGTGATTTCTCTGTCTTTCCATTTATGCTACGTGATTGTTTTCCTGCTTTACATCTCGAGATTATGTAGGCTCCATCCAAGAATCTTGTTGTATCTGGTCAGTGATATTATTGGTTTGAAGGCAAGGCAACAATCACCCAGATACCCACCCCATTCCCTTGCCCACGTGACGACGCAGCAACGGCTTGTCGAATGTTTGCCATTGTTCATAGCCTTGGCATATTTGTTTACCTGCTTATATAAATATCTCATCACCAGAGGCGCAGCTCTATCAATAATCTCTTGTCTCAACTTGCCCTCAACACCTTACTACCACGCGCCACATCCACATCCCTACCGGCATTTCGTATCGCGCAAATGAAACGACTATGATGGAGGATAAACTTGTTATGTGAGCCTGTCCTCAGCACTACTAGAGTCTCCCTAGGCGCCTGCTAACCTAGTTTAGCAACCAGAACCGTAATGACAAATCCCCGGCCGCAGCTCTTCTGGATGTACCGGCCGAACTCCAACTGAAGATCTTCGAGATGGTGTTTCTGAATATCCAAATCCACACCCCAAACTGGGCCACAGAGCGTAAGCATGTCAAAATTTCCCACATGACCCTTGAAGGATTCCCACTCCACTCAAAGTTCGACAAGAGCAACAAATACATCCTAAGCCTCCTGCTTGTGTGCCGCCAAACCTACAATATTGCAGCCCTTCTCCCTTTTAAGCTCTGCCCATTCTGGTTCGACCATCGCGAAGATTTTGAGAAGTGGGTTTCTAAAACTTTACTTCCTGAACAACGAAATGCTATTGCATTGATTCAGTGCCCAATGCATGAAGTCCTGGATCTTACTATAACCAACGATTTTGAGTGGAACTTAGACTGTTTGATGTCTTTCGATAACTTTCCAGGCTTAAAACGATTGGTTCTGAGGTATGCCAATTTTGGCGAGGACCCACCTCAAGCAGAATATATACGCAAGGACCTCAAGTGCATCATCGGAAGAGACAAACTGGTAATTGACATTTGGGTAGTGGGATATTAATATTCTATTCCCAATCATGAAACATAGTGTGGATGGAAGGCTGTTACCTTCCTCAGATCCCCCAAAATGCAAAGGTTTGTATTTCTATAAACATGTGGTATTTCTCTGGCTTTCTATTAAGTCTATGAGTAGCAACAGTAGCTTCAGAAAGCACACAGAAAGTAAGAAGCTAAGTTACCTTTCAAAATCAAATGTATTTCTCTCGTTACTAGCTAGATCAAGAATCGTATTCACTACCCACTTCCTTCATTAGACCTACTTAATTCGGTTAAGATTCCCCAAACTGTTATTAAGATTATAGGCTTTGAAGGCCTTGTCACTAAGCAGGCAAACCAGCAGTGACCAAACATATTCTCCTCAAACTCAAGCAAAAAGCCCCCAACCCACCATCTTAAAATGAAAAACAAAGGAGCAGCAAAATTTACCTTAAAAACCAAGCCACTGCGAAATGCTCTTCGTTAGGACTGTTTAAGTTGCCAGCCCATCAGCCCCTGTCTTCAGCAGAAGATCACGGAACCTGCGACACCATAGTGCCACTCCACCTCCAAATCCGCCATTTCCTTCGCTTTCAAGAATTCGACCACTCGCTCCTTAGCTGATTCAATCGTGTCATCCAGGTTTTTCCGGCTGAAGCGCGGTACGTGAATGTCGATCCCAACTCGCGTGATGTTAGGGAACTTCTCACGGAAGTTCTTCCGATGCCCACTATAGTAGAAATGCATGTAATCATAAGGAACGTTGATTGAATTGACGAGGCGCTTCTGTCCAAGTGCGCGATTCTTGATCCAGCGATCAAGAGCGGGATATCCGTCGAAACCAAATGTGTTGAACGTGTAAATGAAGGGCGAAGACTCAACGTAAATCTGTCGGCAAACTCGAGGAAGGGCGAAATTTGGACGAACGAACTTGCGCGGGTCCCAAGAAGCGGTACAGATGGGGCGTATTTCGAGGGCCTGACCGATGGGCCAGGATCGCTTGGAGTTGCGATTAGAAATATCGATCTGGTTATATCCCAAAGCGTATTTCCAAATCTTCGTCCTGATCTCGCCAGGTAGCCGGAGAAGAGGCGACTCAAGCGAGTTGGATTTGGCGCTAGCATGTATAAGCAGTGCTCATTAGGACGAGGAAGCAATAGACGCTTACATATGCATTTCCAAAGAACGAGCAGCGATGGCGGTATTCAAAAGACCGTCCTTCTGTCTCAGGCCTGGTTGCGTTGGGCGGCTTACTTTGCGTGTCTTTTTTGTGACTTTGGTGTCGGATCCAATGGTGATCAAATTGGTGAGCAGCAACGAGCGGCTGGACGGCTTCTGGGGAGCCATTGTGAACGACTGAACGCACGAGTTGGTGCAAATGAGGCAAGAAGGACAAAGAGAAGATATGACGAAGGTGGAAAGTCATCTCGAGGGCCCTGATATATAGCTATCCGACTAGGAAACGAGATTGGTGAGGAGGAACGATGAATATGACGAGGGAGTGGAATGAAGGCTGGGGGGACCTCCGTGGTAAAGTCTTCCACAGCTGTTATTTTGGTCAAAGTAGAAGCCTCTTATGGCGCATGTATCTCTGATACAAGATGTATCTAATGGGTTGGATAAGAGTCTCGCGGTTTAGATGTGATCAAGCTATGCAGCACCTCTGATATCGACTAGTCGATAACGGAGATGCCCTGAAATCAGGCATGGTGAACACGCACTAGCTTTTGAGTAATGTGTGCCAAAAGTATAGTGAGTCGTGAGTGCTGACGCAGATGATGAGTGATGTGGCAGATTGACGGTTGCCAAGCACAGTGAGAGGGCGTGGTGTGGCTGCTTTCATCGTGGTAATATATGCACTGGATCTTACTCATTGCACCAAGCGTCCATGCATCCTATCGATTGCAGATGGTTCCAGTTGTGCAGACACGCGGTGACTGACCTATACTGCCAGAAGACCTGGGCGCTGGGTTGAATAAGAGCATGATCTCGGGACAGAATGTAGTTGGAGGCGCCTGGCCATACGCTCCATGAAGATGAGAAGCAAGGAACAGGGATGACATGATGGTTGGGCCTAGGCATAGAGGTGAGTCCTCCATGCTAGGACGCGTATCCTGTGGCACGCTAGACTTGACTGCGTTACCCCACTGTGCGCCCTCGATCAACAAGAGCATTCATTCCTCTCCTCAACCTCACAATCCAGCCTTACCTTAGGTGACAGCAAGGAGTCGCCACACAATGATCAGCCGGTTGGGTGAAGTTATCCAAGCGGCGTGGTGCCGGTGTCAACCATATTGCTTCTGTCTCCCGTTGGACTGTCTCCACGCCTCACCGGTATTCTCAGCCCCAATGCAGACACGACGCGGACGGGCGCAGGCGAGTGAGTGACTTTTCCTGGAGAGTGCACGGTGACGTGGCTGAAGGCCCCCTGCGATGCGCACTTCAGCTTGGCCTGGGTGCAAGAGCCGCATCTGGACACTTCAAAAGTGGCCAAGCCGCCTATGTTCTGCTTCACCCCTCTCGTTTGCGAGTACCTCAAGCGTTTGACGAAAGCTGCTTCTCCCTTCTAGATCTAGGTTGATTGGCTGAAGACGCTGGCTAAGACTGGCAAGTGGGGAAGGTGGAGCCAACACAAATGGCTGGCAAAAGCACCTCTGTCGAAATGCGGCCTATCAGCGAGCTCACACACGTGGAGAAATCCACTCCGTCCACGAGGAATGCAACTCCCAATCCCGAACTACCGACAGCAGAGGAGAATCCATATTCGTGGCTTTGTGACCCAGGTAAGGCACCCTCCACCGTTCTGCTCCACTTTCTTTAAGTCCGATAGGCCCGTACCAGAGGTATATTTCTGCTCTTAGCAGATCCAACCCGGGCCTGAAGAAGGCAGATCCAAACAATGAAGGGTCAGTTAAGCATGGCAACGCCCAAGTCGTACTGCTTGATGTATCGCCGACTGGGCCTACCAACTACAGGAAGCGGCAGTCGTTTAAAAACTCCTCAGAGCTCAATAACCACTTCTTGGACGAGCCCCGTGATCATGGCCGCCGACGCATTTACCTGATGGAAGGGTTGTCCCCTGATTATGTATCGGTGATTGGCAACCGCTTCTTCATGGATCCTACCTTTTTCATGCGTCAAGAAAGAACCTGCGTCTGGAGCAACGATTTCACACCTGTCAGCGACTCCATGCGGCAACCAAGCCTGCTGAACCCGAAGAAAACCTTCCATCTTCAGTATTGCGAGCTGAGGCAGTTTGACAAAGCGCTTGAGAATCGTTACTACTTTTGTGAACGGACGAGAAGGCACGTAGGTATGACGGCACCGCGACCAGACAGCACAATAGGCATCCTACGGCGGAAGATTGGTTGGTGGTGCAGAGAGACTGGAAAGGGTGGCTGGGATGGTATGTGTTCCACAAATGATGCGTTTGTATGAAATTAATGATTCACAGTCGTGATCCTGTGCGACCCTCAGCTCGTTGATCTGAGGCCCGAGCCGAAACAGATCGTGAAAGGCCAGCTTCAGAAGATTGATGCTAAGGAGCCGTTGAAAAATACATCGTTCCAGGATGGATATGTCGACTTCGTCCCATCCACGCCCTTCAAATCTGAGCCAACTGACGAGCAGCTCGAAGCTTTAGCTAGCACAGGGCCTGAGCATCTCTCCATGCTCGAAGATCTCGTCCATTATTACACGCTGCACTTTGATCCGAGCTGGGAAGAACCCTGCCAGTCTGCGCTCTTCGTCAAGAAAATAGTCGCTGCACACTACCTCCAGCTCGTGGACTACATCAAAATTATGCTCCCGTCGCTCGAACTACGCTTAACTACAGCATGGGTCGAGGAGCAAGATCAATGGAAAAGCTTGCAGACCATCTCGCGCCGTTGTGGTAATTATCGCGATGACATTGAGGAGGCATTGTTGAGCTTAGGCCATCCGTTGGACGGAAAGCTAGACCAATCAAGGCCAGGCAGCAAAGAGTGGAACGCGGACTGCGAGCGGGACCTTCAATACGCCTACTTCCGCCTCAGGGTCCTCAAGGAGCGTGCTGATGGCCTCACAACGTCGATGACGGGACTGGCCTCCATTGCTGGTAACCGACAGAGCCTGGAGGAGGCGAAGCGTGTCAAAAGATTGAACTTGCTTGCCCTGCTCTTCATCCCCTTGGCATATACCAGCAGCTTGTTCAGTATGCAAGACAACTATGCGCCGAACAAACCCGATTTCTGGGTAAGCATTTTTTACTGTGTTCAAGTGTCAAGATAGCTAATGTGATTGTAGGTGTATTGGGTTGCTGCAATCGGCGTCGTTTTTATAACTTTGTGCGTTACGTTTGTCATGGATCGCTCTCTTGACGACGAGGCGAACTGGACTCTGGCGCCGATCAGATATCTTAAATTTTGGGGCAAAGACCAAGAACCTGGACTCGCCAAGACGGGGACGGGGCTCTTCAAGGTGTAGTCCGACAACGAATTGTCACAACTTTCCGAGGCATCGCTTGTCAACGCTCCGTGCCATTTGGCATGACTTGCCTGAAACAACAAAGCACCGGCTGCCCCCGAGTTCGCCGATCGTGGTCTGTCTCCATCGCAGCACAAACCGCAGCCTCTCATTGGCTGTATTCGTCCTTTCACGCCCTTGAAACGTGAATTTCGAAGCTACTCCGTCGGGCATCTTTATACTTCAGAGACACATATGAATCTGTCTAATGACCTCGATAGGCCATATCGGCCCGGATTTAAATTCCTGCATCAAACATAATTCTCCATCACTATCCGCGGTGTCAACGTTAATGACACCAAGGCAATATCGCATTGCTTAAGCTTTTTTAGTGGGTTATTTTCGCATTTGCATTGCATGATACATTGGCTTGGATAAGCCAATATGTGTGGTTTCAAACGTCATCGTTGCCATTTCGGCTTAGTGCTATTCTTTACACCTTCCAGTCTTCATGGAGCTCCCTTCCGGAGTCTTGCGCATAATCAATTCTTACTCGACGAAGCGTGAGGTCAAGGTGAATGCCAAGGAGTTTTGACGGTTGAACCTCAATATGGCCGTGGTCCCCCCGGGTTCGCGGTTTCGCCGCTTGACAATTCCAGGGATTCCTGAACAATTCGGCCTAATTCGAACTGTCGTTGACTCCTCGAACACTTCGAATGGAAGTAGCGGATGTGCCAGATTGCATCAACCTCGCATCCTAAGCTAGCTGTTGCTAATTTCAGATCATAAGATGCTTCATATAGTTTCGACATCCACTCTTTTCTCAGTCCAAAATTTACATTCTTTTCTACAACCAACTACCTTCATTCACTATGCACGTTCTCGCTCTTCTTCCCTTTGCTCTCGTGGCGTCTGCGGCGCCACGACCGCACGCTATTCCACGTGCCGAGGCCGGCAGTAATGTTAAATGCCCGATAATTTTTGATGGCAGAGTCAGCCAGAATCTGAGTTTGACATCATTCGATTCGGCTGCAACCTCTCCATTCAACCCCAACAATGTGAAGGGCGAGAACATTACGTTTTCGTCTGTTCTTCTCCTTCCCGATTCTGCGCCTTCCCGTTTCGATGAGGCAGGCCAAAAGGCGCTTGAAGTCACTGTCGACGACCGCTCCATCTTCCGCGGCGGCCAAAAATTGCAAACTGCATTCCGCCGCGCAGGTCTCCTCCTCAAGGACGACAAGAACGACGCGGGCGCCGACGCCGCAGACTCTGGCGTCGTAACCTTCCACTGGAGCGTCAAGCAAGATGCCGCGCGACCACTCAACCTCACCCACGAGTACATGAACCTGTTCCACGAAAAGGCCGATTTCTCCGGCAACCAATTTGCCTTCATGGGTGGCCTGGTGCTCGTTGGTGATGGCGGGAACGGGATTAACTCGAAGGAGGAGAAGGAAAAGTTCAGGATCCAAAACGCCAAGCAGCAGTTCGTATTCGAGACACCCATTTGTTTCTCCGAGTGGCAGAACTTCGCCATCCAGCTTGATTACGCCAAGGAGTAAGTCTTGTCGCGACACTTGGTTGAGATAAATGCTAATTCATTGCGCGCAGTACGATCCAGGTGTTTTACTCCAAGGGCAGTGATGCGCTCCAGGCGGTTACGGAGCCGACGACCAATGCAAATGCAGGTGGCGGTCAGTTACAGCTTGGTATTGCGAAGAAGCCCACTGAGACGCAGACGGTGCTGTTCGACGGCTTCCAGGAGCCGATTGCATTGAGGGGCGAGGGTCAAATTTACGGCGGCATTTTCGTGGAGAACAGCAACGACGGATGCATTAGTCTTTGAGGGTATTTAGGAAGTAACTTGAAGCAGATGTTTGCTTTCTGTATATCTGGTGTATACTAAGTAAAAATGAGTTTCTATATTCTAAAATAAGAGTTTTGGTATTATGGACAAAGAAATTTTGGTATATGGTACTCAACAAAGCGCATGTAGCTGAAATCAGTGCGCCATGCTCTTTCCAATCTCGCTCTCCCAACCCTTCGCTCGCTCAAACCCATTCGAATGTGTCTGGTAATCCATCATAGCCTGCATGACCTCGTCTCTGCTCGTCACAACAAACGGGCCATACTGCACAATCGGCTGGTCAAGCGGCAAGCCAGCGACGAGGATAAATCGCGACTCTTTGTCCGCGCCCGCCTCAACCTCCGCCTCGATGCTGTCGCCGCCCTGCTCAAACACAACATTGTGGTACTGCTCGACCGGCCGTGACTCGCCGCCCGAGGAGAAGATAGTGGTGCCGTTGAGCAGGTATGCAAAAGCGTTCCAGCCCTTGGGCAGCGCCTGCTTGACCTTGCCGCCAGGCTGGACGGTGAAGTCGAGTAGCCAGACGGGCGTGTACGCCAGCTCCTTGAGGCTCTCCGTGCCGTACGCCTTCCCGCTGATGATTTTGACGTGAACTTTGCTGTCGGGGGTAGTGGCTTCGGGGATTTCGGCGGCGCGTAGGTCGCGGTAGCGGGCTTCGCAGGACTTGAGTTCCTTGGGGAGGTCGACCCAGAGCTGCATGCCGACGTTGGGCGAGCCGTCTTCGTTTTGGCGCGGCATTTCGGCGTGCACGATGCCGCGGCCGGCGGTCATGAATTGTAGGTCGCCGGCTTCGATGGTGCCCTTGTTACCAGCGAAATCTTCGTGGTCGACCGCGCCAGAGAGGAGGTAGGTTATCGTTTCCTGGCCACGGTGCGGATGGTCTGGAAACCCCGCGCCGGGTGGGATGGCGAAGTGGTCGAGCATGAGGAAGGGACTAAAGTTGCGCAACTTGGGTGTCCCTACACTTCTCCTTACACGCGCACCTGCTCCTTCTGATTGCTCGATTGCGAGGAAGGACTTGGCAATCTTTCGTGGGGCCTCTGTTGTGAAGGGCTCGTCGGGGATAACTGGGAGACCGCGAAACATGGTGGTAATGTTTGAAGTTATGGCCCGCGTGGTGTTGAAGATGGTGCTGGTGTAAGGCGTAATGTGTTTGGACAAGGTTGTGAGTCTTGAGAGCATATACTCGTTGTTGTACACTGCTACTGCAATGGCAATGATGGCGAAAAAGATGGATGAGAGCGTCTTCATGGATCGCGAGGTGGTGTTTTATACCATTCGTGGAGGGAGGCACGAGAATGTTCGAGGAAAGGTGAAAATGGGTTTATGAAGACGAGCATGGCGGCGAGTGGTTGGTAAGTGGTTTGAAAGCGGCATGGATAGCTATGGCTTGGCACGTAAGGCTGCTTTGTCGACCCTGACCAAGCGCTGAAGAATCGAGTGTCGGCAGTTTCGCTGGGTGCCGGCGACCAGCTTCCGGATAACCAATGAAATGCCGATAAGCCCTGCATAGCGCAGTACGCTCCGTCCCTACTAACACTGCTACAAAGACATGTCGATGCTTAGGCACGTAAGAACAAGCGATGGTTCCAGGTTGGCGATGTGATCTGCGCTAGAACGTGACCAAATGCGAGTTCCGCCTCTTCTGGGCTTGTCACAGACGCTAGGGCATGTTCCTGAACATGCATACCATAACGTCTGAACACGAGGTGACAATCTCCATCACCTACGAAAACCAACAATGGAAACCCCTACTCCAATCATCGCCAAACCTTCCATCCGCAGGGCCACCTGATCGCACGCGTGGCTTGCATCTTGACTCAAAGTCTGCAGAATAAAGCGGAGAAAGGAAAAAAGCAAAGCCATACACTCCACTTTCCCCACCCTGATGCATGAACACGAAAAAGATCGCCGACTATCGATCCGAGAAACGTGGCACGCACAATATCTAGTCCCACGCACGGGTAGATCCGATCAAGGACATGTGACTGTCATGCGTGCGAAAAGCCTGTTGCGTGGCAAGGTCCAGATACCAGGATTTTGGATGCTCTCAGCTTCTAGAAGAATTCGCGCCTTCGCGCGTCTCTTTTTCAATAATTATGCTAATTTGCTCGCGATGCGCAGTCAACAGTACCAACGTGCGTGCGCCCAATATAACAATAGTTTCCTCTCACATAAGCTGGACCAAAGTCCCCGCCGCCGTGTCATTCCATCAGACATTTCAAAACTAGCGATAATGTGATTCGACATGGCAAGTGCCAATCAGACAATAAACAAAGGAAATCTGTTGATGGTTTCCAACCGATGTCATATATGCCACATCCCATACCTTTTGTGAACATACTTTTTGGTAGGAATTCCATCCCACAATACCTCCCATGACCCATAGATATCGTGGGACTAGTCCACACCGTGGATTGCCCCGAGAAAGTTGAGAACCGAAAAAGTGAACAAAACTAGGAAATGGCTTATAGCGGGTATATCTCCAAGGCCCCCTGTTGCACTACATCATGAGAGGCTGGTGACAACAGGACGCCACCATACAGTCAGCATGCCCATCGCATGGAGCTGTAGTCTCCCAACCAACTGTATGGAACCTCCGCATTTTTAGAGGCGCCGGTGTAAAGACAAATGAGATTAAGAATCATTGAACAAACGTCAACCAAACATAATGTGCCGTAGCGGCGGTAGGGGGATTAGCGCCGTCAGCCGATTTTGTAAAGGGGTATGTGCCGTGATGCGTAGGTTGCGGAGGACAGTTATGATATGGTACATGGAGGGTGGTCGTTAGGAATACAACATGTCCGCAGCCGCAGTCGATGTCGAACACTTAGCGATGAGAATGCTCGTAGGGTCGGATTCCGCCGTACTCGACTCCCTGCATTGCCCCTGGTTGTGGCGCTCCCCATTGAGGGGCTTGGGGTTGAGGTTGTGCCTGAGGAGGAGGAGGAGGAGGAGGAGGTGCTTGTTGCGACTGAAGTGGCGGCAGCACATTGTTTGTAGTTGCAGGCGCGTTGCCCTGTTGCTGAGCCATTAGGCCCGTCATACTCCCATATATGTGTGGGTTGGAGGGATCGACACGACGAAGCGCATTCCATACGGCAGCCAACTCGTTGCGCATCATGTCGTTTTCTTCTTGAGCACGACGGCAGTATTCGGCATCTGGTCGTAGGCGTGCATTCTCAGCCCGTGTAACTTCATGTGCCCTAGCAAGCGACTTGATGTACTCGATAGCTGGTTCATGTTAACATCATATATAAAGGTGAGGAAAGGGGCTCCTACATTTTGTGAGCACCTCCCACTTGCTCGACTTGCTTCCAGGCGAGTTAGGTAGAATGTTATTGAGTTCGTCAAAGAGGCTCTTCATCTCGCTCCTTCGCTTTCTTTCTGCCATCTTGTGGCTTATTCGAAGCTCAGGGGTTCTACTGTAATTTCCGCCGCTGGCCGCAAGCGCAGCAGCGTGGTCGGTGGCACTCTGCAAGCTGGTGACGCTGCGATGCTGCATGGAGTGGTGGTGGGTGGTTGCAACCTCTGCAAGGTATTAGTACACGGTCGAGTTAATGATAAGAATAGGAATGCGTGCCCTCGTCTAACCGCTGTTGCCCATGGGGAAGCTTAGAGTCAGGGCTGAAAACACTACTATTGATGGATGTGGCGAAGCTGTTCTGGCGCGAAAGAGTATTTCCGCGCTCTGCACTAGACTCACCACTACTAGAAGCCTGCCTGTCTTCAGGCTCAAATTCAGCTGGGAAGGCCCAAGCGAAACCTTTGGTTGGAGCAGCAGCCATGGGATCTGGCATACCCGAGACGCTTCTAGGGTTCGGGGTGATAACAGGAGCCCTTCGTGGGGGCTGCACAATCCGGGGTGCGCTGTTGCGGTTCAGAGGCGACAGTGGCGAGGCACCATTGGTACGCGTCTCGCCTGTGATGCCTCGCTGGTGCTGCAGGTTAGACACCAACGATACCCGCGAGGCATTTTGGCTGTCGTATGGCGACGAGGGACTGATGGCGAGATGCGTCATTCCCGAGTTCATACGACTGTCCACACTGCCACGCCGAGACTCAAAGTGTGAACTTGCGTCGACACTGAGCCGGTGGTCAAAGCCCTGGTTGAGCGATGGAAGAGCATTGGACTGGCACTGAATTAGATGCGTGCAAAGAATGAGATATAAAAAAACATACCTGCTGTGAAAGGCCAGAGGGATACCGACTTGACGATGGGGTGTCAGGTACCGACTGGCGTGAAGGCGAGCCTTCTGGGTTGAGGAGGGTTTGGAGTTGGAGACCCATGGTAGTATTGGAGACAGTGGAGGAGTCTAGGGCACGTGTTAGGAGGGTGAGGCCCAGGTGCGAGCAACGCATGGGTTGCAGATGATATAAACTCACGTTTGCTCTGCGAGATGGACCAGTTGCCAGAGTCGCGTGCCTCACGAGCCTCGGACTGATGTCTATGGGGAATAGGGCTCTGCTCAGCAGCAGACAGGGAGCTGGTCAGTGTGGCGATGGACGGCAGAGCCTGGCCTTGAGAGACAGAAGTGGGTGCTGGTTGCCGTTGATGAGAAATAGTGTCCATGGCTTTGCACGACCGTCTTGGTGGAGCAGCAAGTTTGAGATGTCGTTGAGGGCTGCTGGTGGGTGATGCAAATGGCGCCAGCCAGCGGTGTGGGCCAATAGGGAGCCAGAAAAGAGAGCCAGAGGGCCAGCGATAGGTCAATGGCGGACGGAGCTGGTGGGAAGATGAAGAGAAGTGGAAGATGCGAGAGAAAAGAATGCGGATGTAAGAGTAAGAGAAAGAAATCTTGAGGGAAGAGGGAGAGCAAGAGAGAGAGGGTTGTGCGGCGCGAGGGTTCCGGTAGGTCGAGGTCGAGGGCGCACGGGAAGGGTCTTGGGGTGGTTCCTACCCAAACGAGCGAGGGCGCGCAGGTGGTAGCGGGGCAGCAGAACAGAACAAATGTCGAGTTTCAGGGCAGGCGCACACTGGGCGGGGACGGGGAGGGGACTGGCACGGGCACTGGTGCTGGTGCTGGTACGGGCGGTGCTGGTACTGGTGCTGGCGCCGTTACGGTTACGGTGACTGGGACCTGGGATGGGCTAGGACGGTACTCGGCCAGCCTGCTTGGCCACGAGATGGTGGTGAGGATGCACCGCTGACTTCTTCTGGTGAGCAGCAGCAGGGCCAGGGCGAAGCAGAGAGAGCCAGGCTGCCCAGCTGCACATCTACCATGAAGCTCTGCAGAGGCTCGCAGCCAAAGGAGATGTGGCTGCAGTGCTCTGCGTGGGCAATGGGCCGTGGATCTGAGGGGGACGCGGTGGATGGCGCCCTGGGAGGAGCCGAATGCAACACGCGGGCTCAGCGAACGTGGTACACAGCAAGCGCACTCCAACTAGGCGGGCCGGAATGCTCAATGGCGGCGAAAAAAACACGGGGCAGGCAGGCAGGCAGGCAGAGCAGGTAGAGGAGACAGAGCAGACAGAGCAGACAAAGCAGCACGGGTCAAGCGCAGGCGGCCAACGGTCCTGAACCTGGAGGAGGAGGTGGTGATGATAATGATGATGATGAAGGGACAGCAGCAAAGTGCCAGTGGGCGGCCGCGGGCGGTTGAATGGCTGGCGTGGTGCCTTGCATAGACGGAACCAAGGCAGTTCAAGGGCGCCGAGGGAACACAGGACGACAGGAAATGGGCGCTGGGGGGCCACACGGGAGACGGGGGCCTGGACGACGCGGTGCAACAAGACTCGGGATGGGATCGAGGTAGAAAAGTAAAAGTGGCGGCGGAGAATGGATGCAAAAGTCGCTGGCGGCGATCAGCAAGGGCTCCGGGGGGAGCCAATTAATGGATATGCTGGAGCCCAGAGTAGAGCCGACCACACGTGGGAAATCGTTCAATCGAGCGCTCGTGTATCTCAACCCAGCTGTCTAGCGGCGGCTAGCTGCACACGCTGCTGCTGCAGGGCGAGGACAGCTGCTGGTATTGTTGTGTCGTTTGTAGCCGTGGTCTGTCCTTGTATGCTACGTACATCATGTGCTGGGCGTGTACATGGGCAGTCACATAGTATGGCAGCATCACACGCTCCTCGCTGCGTGCCTGGCCTGTACCTCTCGTCTGTAAGTTCTGCGCCGTGCCGAGCCCTGGTAGTGGTGCCATCGTTCACTTTAGCCAAACCCAGCGCCTGGCGCAGTCCTGGCCCGCTGCCCGCTGTTAGAGACGCGCCGCCACGAGGCCCCGTCTGGTCTCCACGCCACTTTGCTCAACCGGCAACATCGCCGAGAACAAACGAAAAAAGAAAAGAATAGCAGACGCCCAGCCACCGACCGTGTGCGACGGCTGCCCACGAGGAGTGCTGGCGATCACCAACCCATCATCGACACTCTCCTCTACTCTGCGCACTCGTCTTGTCCACTTGTCATCACAATCCCCTTCAGCCACCGGCCATTCACCAATGCCGGCAGGTCAACATGCCATTCTGCGATATTGCCCTCGCTCAACCATGGATGTCGAGACGCCGGATGTAGACGAGACGTGCCCATCACTGAGTCAGGGCCCATCTCGCCAACGACCAACCCCGCAGCTATCCAGCTCGGCAAGCCCAACCTGGCCTGCGAAACAAACACTATCATCCCTGTTTCTCTCTACCACTGCTGTACTGTCGATGGGTGTCTCGAGTCTCGACTCTCTACATAGTAATCATTTCTCGATTCTGCACACATCCTGGCGCTTGCATTGAGCCGTGCCCCTAGTCAGCCCTGTCTGCCCTGCCTGCCCTGCCTGCCCTGCGCGCTTTTCCCTTCTGCCTCCAATAAAACACATCATGCACTTGACCTGCCTACGCCAGATTCTGTTTTGATCGACGGGAGCACAACCGCGTTCCACCTCTATTGCCTCTATTGCCTATCCGGCTCACCTCGCCCGGTTGCGTTCCGTAGCGTTGAGAGCAGGCATGCGCTGCTCCTCTCGGGGAGAAACACTGCATTGGCCTGGATATATGTTGACTTAGCATTACACCAAGCCAGGGCGTACAAGGTCACAGCGAGGCTGTACCAAGACCTGCCTCCACTTCTCTTGCTGCCAGCAACCGCCTTCTATTGGTGGATTCCTATCTTCTTGCCTCGAGCACCTGGCATATCTTTGCTGCGACCACCACTTAAGTAGGTCGGTAGGGCTCCGGTCTCCAAACCGCAATCCAGTTCTCGGAACCCCCGCCTACCACTGCCCCTACGTCATCTGAGACAAAGCAAAAGAGCAGCCCTTTTGTGACATGGTCATTCGGTTACACAACGGGCGATTCCAACCACACGCGCAACACCTGCCCTCAGGGTACCATTGAGAATGTACCTTTGATGCCATCACGCCCATCGACGTCTCACCGCTAACGAGGCGCTCGCTCGGTTCTTGTCCACTTGATGAATCTGCAATCGATGCCAGTAATAAGGCCACATGGCGTTTCATCGTCGCCAGTCAGTACACTGAGCAGTGTAACCTCGAGCAGAGCCCAACAACCAGGTTTCGATGAATAACGGTCTCTGTGTTAGGTGCCATTGCATGCTCTGTCCTCCGCATACATTGAGCACCCCAAGGCCCAATGCCCCGCGGCAGATGCTCTCTTAGCCTTTGAACAGTCAACTAGTAGACCATGCGAGCTACTCAACAATCGAACGATGCGTAGGCATAGGCACAAGCGTTCTGCTCGCGGCCTTACGCCAATGCACAGTTTCTGAAACTTAAGTAGATGCACAGCATGGATCTCCGGCAAAGGACCCGTCGTTCATTAGGGCACATCCTGCTGCAACTGTCACCCTTGTAGCAAGGTCGAATATTACTGTTCAAAGATGGTGCTGACACGCAGGCCACATGCATGTCGTTCACAATAACATTTTCGGACAACTACCCCTTTGAGGTAGAAACGCCTTTTTCCATATGCGTCGGTTCAAGCCACCGACGGACCTGCAGAATCTCACCTTGTGGCGTACAAGCAAACAACACGTTATCGGTACACCTCCCAGCCTGAGACACAGGCTCTGAGAACTGTTGCGATGCACCGAAGCGTCAATCTGCCAGCAGCTGGTAGCCGATAGTTGGTGCAACTGTTGGGGGTTGGCCGTGTTACAACTGCATTACTAGTTGGGCAAGTTGTTACGCGCTCAAAGTTGGTCGACTGGGAGTACCACTCGCATGCAGACAACACTCAGCTCTCCGTGGACGCAGCAGCGGCGTGCAGAGTGACATGCTCGGTGGGACTTCGGACGTCGGCTCGGGAAGTAAAGCGCTGCACAAGGCAGCTCGCTGCACACATACATTAGCCACAACAAGGCTGCCGGACTAGCCACCTAACCGAATCTATCCTTACACATGTCTAGGCCGAATCCATGCGCTCTGGAGCTGACATGCGTTCCTAGCCTGCCCCTAACTCACTCGGCTTGCAAGATCCTCCCGAGAATCACATTCTGGAGGAACAAACATAGAGAAGGGCCGGAATGGAAGAACGGTGCAGTCAAACGCTTGAGCGTGTGGGACAAAACACCCAAGCAGGCATCGCTCCAGATCGCATCCCCACACGGAAGCGTATTCTTTGGCTCAATTTGGGCCGTAGTACCATTGCAAACGGGAGCCCATGCGCTACGGAAATGCATCTGAGACTGGCGAGCCGGCCTTATGGAGGTACCCAAGGTAAGTGCCAAGTTGCCAAACTGACAATCCGCCCTGCCTAACCTAGAATACACGTTGAGCCTCCCAGAACCCGCTAACCAGTTCGGAACCAGGTCCGGCGACATTGTAAGTAAGGCTACTGTGCGACTCCGCAGCTTGCACCCCAGGTCCGCGATGCGCAGAGGATACATGGGTCGCGGTGCGTGGGCATATGCGCCTCATAGCAGCATGTTCGCTCGGCCCGTCTATCCACGGTCGATCCTCCGCGCCTGCCTAATCAGGTGCGCTGCTTAGTCACGCCCGCTCCACCATCCTGTTTCGGCCATACGCGCGCACGTGACTGCGCATTTCCTGGGCGCGCGCCGGATGCAAGGCTGCCAAGGAACAGTGGAACCAGCGATCTCAACGGTCGTCCGCCCGCCTTGCTGAGCCGGCGTGCATGCATGCATCTGGGCGAGGCGCTGCAGGTCGTGTTTGGATGAGGCGCGCTGTATCCTGCCTTTTGATGTGCGCTTTGAATCGAGCTCTGGCCGTCTTATCCGACATATCGTGAGTACAGCCTGTATAGAGTCTTGTCGTCATACTGCTGCCTAGGTCCCATGTCCTGGCACCAATTGTTTCGCTTGTTGGACGTTGAGACCGTGGTTTTTGTGTCCTCTCGGTTTTGCCATTGCTTTTTGGGGTCATTGAAAGCTGGGAGCGTAGATAATTTGCGATTCAAAGGTTCCAAGGCGCTTTGGTTGCGTGCTCATAGTTCTCAATCCATTGGTATGCGATGGGCTTGGTGAGTGTGGGTAGAGGGAGAGAGGCTGATGTTAGGGTGCTGGCATGTGATTGGGGTCTCCCGGGGGGGGGGGGGAGGGGGAGGGGGAGGGTGTCTTAGAAGCAAGCGAAAAAGTGAAGAGATCTCTCTCGACAAATTGACCAACAGATGGCATTGAATTGTTGCTACACGCCTGCCATCTACCATCTAGACCCAAGACTAAGTAATACAAACAGCCCCTACTTTCCAATTTGGTCTACCCAATTGATACAAATGAGAGGCAGTCAAATCGTAGCGTCAATTCCGTCGTTAACAAAACTCGATCCGTTAATAACCTTAAAAGTCCCAAGAAAACTCCTGTCCCTTCTTCCCACCCATGCCGTCACCCTTAGTCTTGATACCGCGGCTTGCTGCTTGCCTACCGTTTGTATTCTCTTTGCGCGCAGGCGACTCTTCGAACAGTGAGAAGGCCTCACCGTTACCCTTGCGTCCGCCCATGCCATCGCCAGCAATGTTGATGCCACCGCGAGTGTCAGGTGAGTCCTGGTACAAGCTCCAATTAGACTTTGTGGCTTTGTGGTTGTCGATGACGGGTTTCTTTGCTGTGCCATTCTTGTTGGCGGCAGGACTTTCATCAGCCATGTCCCAGTGTGAGGCAAAGTCCTTCTTGCGGTTTTCGTTTTTGATGTTGTGGGTTACCTCGCTTAGGGGGTGCTCATCATCGTCGTATGGAGTATCGTCGGCATCGTGATCCTTGGTGCCTGTGACGTGGTCTTGGTACAATCCCATGCCCTTATTTGCAATTCGGCCTTTGGTGGACTGCTTACGCTCGGCGTCTGGCGTGCCGTCGTCGACAAACCGGAAATGTGGATCAGCGTCTGGACGCGCCTTGTGCACAACTGGGCGGCGGACTGGAGACACCTCTTCCTATAATGTCATGTCAGTATGGGTCGAACGTGGGAACAGAGATACGGAGTAACCTCCAGTCTCTCTGGCTGATAGAATGGACCGACCTCGTCGTCGCTCCAGCCGAAATGTCGCACGGCTTGAGGCTGCGTTTTCATCTTGGGCTTGTTTGGCGTTGTGAAGTCTTCAAAATCCCAGTTGGCCTGGCTCTTGCCCCTCACCTCCGGGCGAGCTGTATTTCGGACCTGCGGCGCATCTTCGCCATCTCCAAAGGCAAAGTGCTCGAACTTTTTGGGATTTGTCTTGATGCTTGTTTGCTTGGCTTTAGAGTCGTCTTCTTCTGGATCTTCAAACAAGCGGTTGGCCTTGTAATTTTTACCGCCGCCTGCCTTGACTGGAATTTTCTGCGGCGAGGGCGAAGGCGAGCCAGAGTTTTCGCCAACAAACAACTCAGAATATTCGCGTGGGGGAGGCTTTGCTGACTGCGCGCACGGTACAGCGGGGAATGAGCTCTGCGACTCGTCTTCTTCTTCAACGCTGCGGTTCTGGAACAGGGACAGAGAGGCATGCGGGTCGCGTGTAGCGCTGGTCGAGCCTCGCGAGCGCGAAGCTATTGAGACTTCGTCTGCGCCCCGAGAAGTGGTGGATCGTCGGGAAGATAGCACGGAGTCGGGCTGGGCAACGGCGGCTGAGCTCGAGACAATCAAGCGCACCTGTTCTTTGCTGTCGCGGATGGGCCAGTTGCGCGAGCGTGCGCCGATGACATCAATTTGTTTGAGCAGCGCGCCCTGGTCCCAGTACAGGCGGATTTGTGTGATCTTTCCTGCATTGTCGAAGTGCACCATATGGACCTGTTGGTCGTCAGTCGTAGTCGCAGCATGCCTAGAGCGCATTACATACCATGGGAAATGTGACCAACCTGTCTGCGACAAAGTTGTCATCTAGGCCCGGCAGGTATGCGCCGCCGCCGTGCTGGAATTCGATTGTCGTCTCAATATCCAGGCTGAGGCCGTGGCTGCCCTCAACAGCGCCCAGCACCTTCTGGCTCTTCTTCTTCAGCAGCTTCTCCTGCACAGACAGATGCTTGATGATGGCTGTGGGATTGTCGATGCTAGTGAGGGTTGTGATGTAGTGTAGTGCGGCATTGTCAGCTAATGCGCCCGTCGAAGGGTTCGCTAAGAAAGCTGCATAGCTGTCGCGGAGAGTCATCGCACCAAAGGAAGTTGCGTTGAAGTTGTTTATTGCTAGTTGTGCTGGGGGCGGGTATATTATGCGACTGTGTTGATGCGGGGTGGGTGTGTTGATGTTCGTGGGTGGTACAAAGGACAAACAACGAGACTATGGGCCGGACGCGTCGAGTGGTGACAAGGAGGAAAGTGAAAAGGAGTACCGACGTGTTGCATGATTGACCATGGCCAACAGCCAGCCCACAACAAGCACCCGCGACCCTGTCTCATCTGGTGGTTGAGGCATGCAGGGGCATCCCGCCGTTGCATCGCCTCCGCCCTTATTTAGCCACAGCAGCCTAGCCCGATGCTGCACGGTGGCCACACTGCCGCCACTGTGACATTGCGGAGAACACGACGACACCCAATGTCGACATCACGGGACGCTGCCCTACGCGCTGCTTTCATCATGTTTGCATACCCACACCGCTACCAGTATCACACAGCAAGCCCGCATGGCCTACTCGTGTTGTGCCGAAAGTCGAATTGGCGTGTTTCAGACCGTTGGTCAACCGAAATTGGCAGAGGCGAACAATGTCAGCAAGATAATATATATATATATTCATACACCATGGAACGGTAGTATAATTGCTATATACGCAGGTACAAACACAAGGAGACAAATCAACCAGAAAGACCAACATAGAGAGAGTAGATACAAATGAACAAACGTAAACACATAGGGACCCTAGTCATCGCCCAAGAGTGATTCGAGATCCGACTCTATCGATGCCTGCTTCTCGGCATCTGCGTCAAAGCACATCTCCCAGCAGAGCACCTCGCTGGGGAAGTCCTTCTCAACGCGAGGCCGCTCTCGAACAAACCATGCTAGACCTGCCCCTACAGCACCAAACACTGCGAGACATGTCCAGAGCGCAAAGTTGGTGGTTTCTACGCTCAGATCGTCGCTGAAGTAGTACGATGTGCCAGATACTGCTACAGCGAATGCCTTGAACAAGCTTGCAACTTGCATCATGCCGACAGCTGTGCCCGTGGAGAAGGCGTCTGGAGTGGTATTGAGAACGAGGAGAGCCACAAGTACCGTGGCGCCGTTAGTGAGTGTGTGTTTGGTGAGGATAGAAATAATGGAGACGAGAGGGACGAAAGTGGAGTATGTAGCCAAGAGCGCCAGGATAGGCGTGATGATGTATGCTGCTGGGAATAGCAGAGAAACGGAACGATACAGCCTCAGAAGACCGTATTTCTGCATCGCAATTGGAACGGCAAAGCAGATAATTAGCGCAGCAATGCCGCGAACAATAAGGACCACGATGCTAAGCCAGTCGCAGGAAATGCCCATGCCGCCATTTTGGGTGCTACTCTGTCCAAGATGGGGGAGCAGAACATCAAAAGTTGCGGCGTGCAGGGAGAGGAGACAAAATGATGAGAGAAGGACGATGAAGGAGGGAGCTTGGAGGAAATCGGCGATTTTGATGGGTTCGGGGCGGGCAAGGTCGACAAGGGTGATGTTTGTGTCGGCAGAGTCGCGGGTCAGGAAGGCTGCCTTCTCGCAGTCCATATCCATTGGTTCGGCCGAGCGCTCGGAGAGGTTTGGGAGGGTTTCCTTGAGCAGCATCGATGCTGTGAGTGCAATGGCAAAGACCACGCTGCCACAAGCCAACTCTGAGCCTAGAGTTGGAAACTTCTCCCACACCATGCCGTATGCCTGCAAGCTTTCTGAGACCATGCCTTGCATGAGTGGTCCGAGAGATCCACACAAAGAGATCAACGGCAGTCTCGCAACGTTGCTTGCTCTCTGATCTGCTGATGTACTTAGATCTCCAATCATGGTCAAGCTGGTGCAGACGATTGTCGAACTGGCCATGCCTGCAGCAAAGCGGAATATGGCACAACCTGCCAGGCTCGTCACAAAGCCTCCGCTCAAGCAGCAGATGAACATGGTCCAAAGGCCCAGTAGCGTGACGCGCCGCCGGCCCATCCGGTCAGCAAGGTAGCCCCAGAAGAGACCACTTGTGCCGCCAAAAGCGTATGCGCAGTCGAGGATACTTCGGAGGTAGGAAGTAGATAGATTGCCGCAGTAGTTAGACGAGGAGACTAGCATTTGAAGCTGAGGCTGGAGGCTCGATGCTAGGATGCTGCAGGTATGGATCAGCTGGATGTCTCAATGCCCTTCTGTGATGGGAGAAATACTCACGCTTCAGCAAGATATACAAGGTAAACCAGCATCAACTGCCTGCTCCGTGACTTATCCTTTCCATCCATGACGTCGTAGCTCTGCAACTCCTCCCCAACATACGCCTGCTCTTCCATCGGCACCATGTCATACTTTCCTAACTCTTTCACCGGGATAAGGGACCTTGTTCTTCTGTGAAATCCCAACATTTTGATTTTTAAATTCGCAAATAACAGGAAACAAACAAGCTGGAATGATTCGATGACACGGGGATGTGGTTTCTGAATGGCGAGCAGATCACGACCGGCGCAACCTGGCTCTAGGGAGTGGAACGGCCTTAGGAGACCTAATAATAAGCTAGAGAGAGTGACAAGAACAGTTCAACTGTCAAGGGAGTGACAGACTCCGTCTGGAGAAGAGTGGTAGAGAGACAGGCAAGAAGGCGTCAGGTGCAGCATCGCGAAACGGAGAGGGTGGTTATCTGGGGCCCAAGCCTGAAACGGACCAGTGCAAACGCCATATTCCCATTGGTCCCAGGGATCAGCGCTAACCGCAGCAAGCCGCCGACGGATCCCAATCGGTTCGCTGCTGGTGATGGGTTCCTGCAGGCTGCAGCTCGCACTAAATCGAGTGGCGATTATGTGCGCATACACGGTACACGGTTGGAGTCATAACCCCTTTGAGGAATGCATCACAGATAAAGTCATCATGGAATCAAAGAATTAGGACACCAAGAGTCATCACTCAACCAAGAAGTAGAAACGGCAAGTTCCAACACTCCAGCCAGTGTATTCTATACTACATTATCTGACGATCTCGACCCAGCCTTCAGACTCCAAATCGAGAAAGGGAGAAGGGGGGAGATCAAAATCAGTCGCCAGCCAAGGAAAATCCGATCAAACAAAGGTCTTTTGTTTTTTGGGGATTTTCTGGTTCTAGGGGTGAGGTGGCTACGCCAGCAACCTCACAAGAGAAAGAGCGAAGATCGTAAAAATCATGCCAATATCCATAATCCACCTCTTTCCAAATCGCTCTTGCAATACAAGTACCCTAACTCCAGCTAAGAATCATTGCTGCAACAAACTAAACGTGAAATATGGCGGTTCAAATGCTGCTCATCGTATAAAATCATGGTCAATTTACTGCGCTCCAAAGTTGCTTCCCATCAAATCGTCCAGCGTTGTGGTGGGCTCAGCTTTGTAGTAATTGTCGAACTGTCCACCAAGCTGATTGAAATCAGGGAAGAAGTTCGCGGTGTTGTTCATTTGCATGTTGGTTGGCTGCGCCGTGTCAAACAAGGTGAAATCCTCGGTTGGCGGGTTAAAGCCTTGCATGTCCATATCCATGTCACCAAAGCCTTCGTCCATTGTAGGCATTTGTGGAGAGAACAATGTCACATCCGGCTGAGCCAGAGGCGAAAGATGGGGCATGCCATTTGGTATGTGATTAGCAATGAACGGAAGAGGTTCAAAGTCAAAACCGGTGCTCAACGCAGGCGTCGGCTGCTGCTGAAAGCCAGTGGTGAAGCCAGTCCCCAGTGTGCAGTTGAACATATCATTGTGATTGATGGCAGTTTCTTCCGGAGTGACTGCATCATCGAAAGAGGTTGGCTCAGTTGGCGAATGCCCGGACGAGTAAGTGAAATGAGATCCGTTGGTGGTAAGAGAGTCACGTCGGTATTCGTCATTGAAGCCCTGTGTGCTCAACGCCGGTGTTCCAAAGCCATAGAAATCGATAGTATCAATCATAGGCACATGGGGCGATGGGATAAAGGGAGTCACGGGCGTCGTCAAATTCGCTGACAAAGGGGTATGGAATGAGGGTGTCAGGGGAGTGGTCGGGCTTCGATCGGTGTTTGTGGGGCCCTTTTTGCGTCCATTGCTCTTGGATCGAACATACTCCCAGCCGTGAGCTTTTTCCATATGCTGCTTACAGTTTGATTCCCGCTTTGAGGCATAGGTGCACGGTGGGTAAAGGCACTTGTACTGCGCAGGAGCGGCAGAGTGCTTATCGTTCATGTGACGGTCACGTTCCTTCTCAGTTGGCCAACCGAGTTCGAAGTATTTACACTTCTCCTCGGAACACTTCCATGGGCGAGAGTGAGTCTTCTCGTGCTTGGTCAGATCACATGGTCGCTTGAATTCCTTCTTGCAGTCACGGCAGGTGTGCATGACATCGCCGGCCTTGTCAGACTTTCGTCGGCGTGCCATGGAGCGCGTGGCTTCATCCTCATCCATCTCGTCGTCAGAGTGGGCACGCTTCGATACCTTGTAGGCGGTGTCAGCGCCCTCAACAAGGGGCACGACCTTGCCATTCTTTTCGCGGACCAGCTCTACTGGGCGGCCGTTGTGGCTCAGCCCACCGCGCAAAGTAATCTTCTCATCACTGTAGAGTGCTTCGTTAGTGCGAGCGAATAGAAAATCCGCGGCGTCATCATACCGTGAGTAGTCCATCTCGTCGAGCTCTTCGCCCTTGGATTCCTTTTGTCGTGTGGCGGCCATGATTGCAGCGTAGCGTCGGATCTGTTCGACCAAATCGAGAAAGTAATTGTTAGTGTAAGGTCGGTCGGATGGTAGGCGCTGATCTTGTTCGGAGAGACACTCGACAGTCGTATGAAGTAACTGAATTGACCGCTGGCAAAAGCGTAGGTACGATGTCGCAGTAGTCGAAAGCTCCTTAAAACCGCGGAAAATGCAATAAGCTTTTGCACGTTCAGAGAGATAACGGATTCCACTTACAGGTGCCAGGAAGATGAGCGTCTTTTCAAGGTCGCGGAGGTTGCAGATACTTTTCTCACCTATGCGTCGAGGAACGTCCGCGACTAATGGATGGAAGTCCTTCAGAGACTCTTCAGCAAGGATCGGTTTGATGATGCTGTCGTGGATCTGCTTGCATGCGTATTCGCCGAGGGTATGCTTCTCCTCAGAAGCGTCCAGGGACGAGGCGGACCGCGTGACAGCAGAGTGAGTTGTCGAGATGGTGGTATTGATGGAACGGACGCTGGAGCGGGCAGCGTCTTTAAGTATGTTAGAGGGCGGGACATCCGAGAGGGGAAACTGCAATTCATCCTTACCGTATTTTGTTCCACTAATGCTGGAACCCAGACCAGAGTCAGAAGCGTGATCGTGGGGGTTCTGTGCGACTACAGATGGCTTGGGGTCTATTTCCATAGGAGTGCAGTCAAGAGTAGCGCTGTCGAGCACAAAGCTTGGCACTGGCAGCACCTCGGGGTCAGCGAGGATGTTTGTGCCTGATGCTGAGGCGGCCTTGTGGCCGGCAATCTTCTTGTCAAAGTCTTCGAGCAAGTCAGCGACACGACGGACGCTTGGGTCTTGCTGCAGGAGCGCTTCAAGGCTCTCAGGGCTAGTGGGTGATCGACGGGGCATGAAGGGTTGGTTCCCCAGACCACAGACGTCGTTGGACAGTGACTTTGGAGAAGAGAAGGTGCCACTCTTGCGAAGGGACATGCCGTGGGTGCTGAGAGGGGGGGCCTGTCCCTTAAGAGGGCGGCGGCGGGGGTGGGTGTTCTGGCTGTGGGGTGCAGACATGTTGGTTATGACTGGTTCCAGGTAGGCTTGGGTTGGGGACGGCCTCAGGTTATGAGTCACGGCAACTGGAGAGTTCACAGAGCCTGAGGGATCCTATGGACCAAGCGTCGAGGGTGCAGTTCCAGAGTCACACTCTCTCATGAGTTGGTGAAAGTGGATTCCAGATGCAGAAAGTGGTAGAATAATAGGATAGTAATAGGGTGTGGATGCAAAAAAAAAACGGGGCTGTAGCGAGAAGGGCGCGGAGAGTCCTTTGGCAGCGCTGGCGAGGATAGTAGCCAGTATATAGAAGGCGCAGCACACTCGGAGTAAGACGGGTAGCGGGCGGTAAAAGGGACCAGAAGGGCGGATACACAGCGTAAAAGAGGGGCTGAGGCCTCAGGACAAAGGCGATTGTGGATAAGTATGTTGGAGGGAGAGAGAGATGCTGGAAAGTGAGAGGAATGAAGAGACGTCGAGGTGGTGGGCGTGAGGTGAATCACGTCCGAAGGTGGTGCTAAGCCCCAACAAGCACGCAGACGTTGTTGCCTAATGTGCACGGACGAAACGTCTGGCAAGTGCTCACCCACGAATACGAGACCCTGGCATTATTTGCACAAGAAGAATCGCACTCAGACTCGCGCGCACTACGCAACTGCGACGGCAATTGTTGTCAATCCGCGTCAATCTGTTTCGTGCTTGCATGGGCGGGCCACGGCGACCGCCTCTTGTGCACCCAACCGCGCCGCATTGCACGCAAAACTGCGCCAAAGCAGCGGTCACAGTACAAGAGAAACCCTCTCGCCAGTCCACTGCGCAGGGCTGCGCTAGACCCCAAACAATTCCGGTCAGCTCCCCGGTCGCCCACGCAGCAAATGAACATCGCTGCGCTAACCACCGCTAGGGGATGCAGGCGGTGGCTCATGGGCCTGCGCCCTCTGCCCTCAACATCACCCTCAGCGCACGGCACGGTTCGCACAGCCCAGCGCTTCCGCCTCCCGTGCCAGAGGATAAAAGAGGCCAGCCCTCTCGAGCACGACTTGCCCAAATGCGCGCTGCTGTTTGCTCTCGCCCTCGCGCGGCACGCAGCTGCGTCGTGATGTAGGTAGTGGGTGGCCTCACGCCGTACGCGTACTCGCTGCAGTCTCCGCTGGGCGAGTAGCGACGTCACCTTCACCGGAATCAGGTGGGGGCCAGACTAGAAGACAATTGATATTGAGGGCGGCGGTTGGAGGTTGGAGGTTTGGCGCTTGTTGACCCGACTCCCCGGTTTGCGCGGCATTAGAGACACATCTCGCCACTCCCTTGCCGTTGACTCACTGTCGTGTCAGGTGCTGCTATTGTGCAATGTGCAATTATAGATAGGGCCACACATCCTGGCACTTTCTCTCACATTCGTTGTGCCCCCGACGCCTCTATGTCTGGTTTGGACATGTGTTCACTACTTGTAGATCTCCATTAGTCATCTCTGATCAGATGCTGCCACCTTGCTGAATACCTCAATATAGTTCACCCTGTATTGACCATACCTGCCCAGCGTCTACCGACTTGACATGAGTGACAATGTGGCTAATGCAGAACGTAAACTGGTGAAAGTAGTCTACAAGTAGGGTGAACGTAGGGTGAACGTAGGGCGAACCTTCAGTGTTAGGTGAAGCCTCGTGAAGATCGACACGCTCAACCGGTTCCAATACGGCCAATCTATTCACAGCAGGAGGAAACAAGCATCTCAGAAATAATCATTGTATACTACATAATCCTTACCGTCCCAGACCAGACTGGAGCGAACAGCAACGAACAAAATCACACTTTTACCCAGAAACGCCTATTGATCGTGTCATGCAGGGAAAACCCACCAGAGTGGTATCGTAGCACTGCCCACATATGGTCTACGCCCATGACAGTATATCACGTGCAGGCGCATTGCACGACGACGCACAACTTACCATCATATAATCAAGCAGATGCGTGAAATGTAGTGAAAAGCCGTACCAGAGCGAAGAGCTTAATCAAAGCTCTTCTTCTGGCCCTTGAAGTCGCCAAAGCCACCACGGTTGGTAGTGAAACCACCGCGGCCACCTCGTCCTCCTCCACGGCCACCACGTCCGCCGCGATCACCAAAGCCGCCGCGACCGCCCCCACGGCCACCGCGACCGCCGCGGTCACCAAAGCCGCCGCGTCCTCCACCACGGCCCCCGCCGCGACCGCCGCCGAAGCCACCACCTCCGCCGTTGTCAGCACGAGGGGCGGCATAATCGATGCGGATGGCACGACCCTCGATATCCTGGCCGTTCAAAGCCTCAAGAGCAGCGGTGGCTTCCTCAGTGGTGGTGAAGTCAACGTATCCAAAACCCTTGAGCGAGCCAGTCTCACGATCGGTTGGAAGAGAGACACGGGTGATGGTACCATACTCAGCAAAAATTTCCTGAATGCCTTCATTGCTGCAGTCGAAGGAGAGGTTACCGAGAAACAGAGTGTTGGCCGGAGCGCTACGCTTGTCGCCATATTTGTTGGCACGGGCACTCTGATCAGGCTTCTCGCGTGGAGTGCTAAAGTCGACGTTGAGCGCACGACCATCAAGCTCGTGCTCGTGCATCTCAGCCTGAGCCTTAGCAGCTTCGGCGGCAGTGGCGAACTCGACATAACCGAAACCCTTGGAGCGGCCAGAATCGCGGTCGGTGATGACCCTGCAGCCAGTGATGTCACCAAATTTCTCGAATTCACGGCGAAGCCAGTCCTCGTCGATGTTCCAGCTCAAACTACCGACAAACAGGTTCTTGATGCCATCGTCGCCAGCTGCAGGCGCCTCAGTCTTGGTCTTCTTGACGACAGACTCGACCTCAGCCTCAGCCTTGCGTTTCTTTGAAGGCGCCTCCTCCTCGTCGCTCTCGGAATCGTCGGAGGAACCGGAATCGGAGTTGGAGTCAGACTCAGAATCGAAGGTCTATAATAGTTAGCATTGACTGGCGTGAATGTCTGCTGGAGCACTGACCTCAGCCTTAGCTGCGGGCTTGTCATCTTCAGATGCGCTGCTGTCGGAGTCGCTCTCAGAATCAGAGCTGTCGTCCTTGGGGGCAGCCTTAGAGGCGCCATTGGTCTTTACACCGTTGGCTTTGGCAGCAGGCTTCTTCTCCTCCTCACTGTCGCTCTCACTGTCGCTGCTCTCAGAGTCGGAATCGGCTTTGGCAGCGGCCTTGGGGGGAGCCTTCTTCACGACCTCCTCCTCGGAGCTGTCATCCTCCTCCTCCTCGCTGGCGCTGGACTCGGACTCAGGCTCGGGGGTGGGTGTCTTAGCCTTCTTGGACTTCTTCTTCTTGTCCTTGACAGCAGCCTTAGCGATGTCCTTGCTCTTTGCCTTGGGGGCTTGAGCGGGTTTGGTGACACGGCCGGCCTTGACGCCCGAGAGCTCAACCTTTTTGTCCTTCTTGGACGACTTGTCGGTGACCTTGGTTTTGCCCATGGTGATGATGAACTAGATCTACAATGTATTAGTATAACGCTACTAGCAAAACTGATAAAGTATGCAAAAGCGGGACGAATCCCATCGCTCGTGCGCTAGCTCCAAAGGAACTTATATGCGACGATTGCCTGCTTCAACTGATTGTCTCAAATTGCGATAAGCCAACTGGAATCTCTCGAGACCGCATAAGCGGGTTCCCCTCAAGCCCACGGAAAGCCACAAGAGCCCACAGAAGAATTGGCCTCAAGGCGATGTGTTCCCACAAATGCCGAGAAGACAAGACGATAATCCTCATAGTAGCAGGATGCCCTCAGATTGATCTTGTCGCGCTCTAGCGAGCGACGAACGTGCCGGTTGAATGTGTGCGAAGGAAACTCAACGCGATGCCCACTGACTTGAATGATAGAATTGCACAGATGTGCTCTGGTATTGCCCTCAGTAACTAGAAGCCCTCGAAAAGTCCTCAAGTGATTCCCGAACCGAAGATGTCCGAGATAAAAGTGACAAAGGTGGTTGATGGTGGAGGGAGCGAGGGCAGGGTGGCTGGCAACCTTTTATCCGCAAATCGCTTTTCGCGCCAAGATTTTGACTTTTTTTAGTGGACCCGTGGTCAAAGCTCCGGCGCTACTGCAGCGGTGAGGCTAGCGCACCACGAACTCAACGAGGGCCCGGGGCAGGTCCGGGCGGAACGTCCTGCGAGCAGCCGTCTGAGGATACATGTACCAGAGACAATCAAGGCCTCTTGAAGCCGTTGGAGCAGTTTGCAGAAAAATTGGAGATTAGGCAAGTCGTGACGAGCGTGGATGATGGCCTCCCCAGCACATAAGCCACGAAGACGGAGAAAGATTGAAGAAGGGTCGCTCGCCCACATCACCCACGGCACCCTCGATCTTGACCAGTCGACAAATGAACGCAAGCCTGCATTCCCCCTTGTCGCCTTCCTTTGGCCAGCAAAGGGCACTGTATCGCAATGGATGACTATCCCCTTGGTCCTGATAGTCGTGGGTCTGTTCAGATGGACAACCAGCCTATGGGGGTACTCTGGCCTCGAGTCGCCGCCTATGCACGGCGACTTTGAAGCGCAAAGGCATTGGATGGAGGTTACCAAACATGTGCCGGTGTCGCAATGGTACTTTTACGACCTTCAGTGGTGGGGCCTAGACTACCCCCCGCTCACTGCCTACCATAGCTGGATACTGGGCCACATGTATGTCAAAGGCTAGGTTATCTGTACAATTGCTGATTTCTACAGTGGCTCTGCAATTAATCCCGAATGGTTTACTCTTTACGAATCTCGAGGCCTCGATGACCCTGCTCTGAAAGTGTATATGCGAGCAACCGTCTTCATCTCCGAATATCTCATATATATCCCAGCCATTGTCATTTTCCTTCGACGCTACTCTCGCCTCGAGGGCGTCAACATCTGGGAAGGCTCTATTGCTCTGGTCGCCATCCTCATGCAACCTGCTACCATCTTGATCGACCATGGGCATTTCCAGTACAATACAGTCATGCTTGGCTTTGCCGTCGCGACTCTGTCGAGCATGGTTGCTGGACGGTCATTGTGGGGCTGTGTCTTCTTTGTGGGCGCGCTCGGGTTCAAGCAGATGGCCCTTTTCTACGCCCCAGCTATCTTTGCTTACCTTGTCGGAATCTGCGTGTTCCCCCGAATCAACCCCGTGCGATTTATTGCCATCGCCCTTACAACAGTTGCAGCTTTCGCCGTCTTGTACCTGCCATTCCTTTCAGGCATCGCATACGACGTCTATAGAGGAATACCGTACGAGAAGCTCCCTGTTCCACCCCTTATGGCGAATATCCCCATCCAATGGGATCCACAAGCCTGGTACTACCCTGTG
This sequence comes from Ophiosphaerella korrae, assembly GCA_028456385.1. NCBI lineage: Eukaryota > Fungi > Ascomycota > Dothideomycetes > Pleosporales > Phaeosphaeriaceae > Ophiosphaerella > Ophiosphaerella korrae. The sequence goes on along the minus strand of JALNQF010000047.1, from coordinate 142,655 downwards.
GTCCTCCAACTCACTCAATCGATTCATCGCATATTTCCATTCTCTCGCGGTCTGTTCGAGGACAAAGTTGCCAACATATGGTGCACGATCCACACCTTCCATAAGCTTCATCGTTATCCAATCGAGCTACTCCAGCGTCTTGCTCTTGTAGCTACGTCGGCGGCTATCCTACCTCCCTGCCTGATCATATTCCTCAAACCGAAGAAACAGCTACTCCCTCTCGCTTTTGCTACAGTTTCTTGGGGTTTCTTCCTCTGTTCATATCAAGTGCACGAGAAGAATGTACTGCTCCCATTGTTACCAATGACGCTTCTTCTTAGCGGAAAAGAGGGTTTGCTGCCATCCACTCGCGCCTGGGTAGGACTGGCGAACATGCTTGGAGTGTGGACCATGTTTCCACTACTAAAGCGCGATCAGCTTCGCGTGCCGTACTTTGTCATCTCATTACTCTGGGCATATCTCCTAGGACTTCCCCCAGTTTCTTTCTCGGCGTACCACGAGGGCAATCGTGGCGGACTCAACCTCGTCAGCAAGATCATTCATCTCAACATTTATGTGGCAATAATCGGATGGCACGTCGTGGAAGCCTTCGTTCCACCTCCATCCGACAAACCAGACTTGTGGGTTGTTGCGAATGCCATCGCCGGAACCGGCGGATTTGGTATTTGCTATCTGTGGTGCTTATGGCGACTTGTAAGCAAGAGCGAATTGTTCGGAGCGGCGAAGAGCAAAACACTATAGAAGAACAAGCATTTCCATTGCAAATTTTCAGTATTTTACAAGATACCCGTTCTAGATTGGAGAGGAGAGTTGCCATTCATGTAGTTGTAAACCATGACCATATATTCCCATATGCTTTGCGCCATTCCATGCTATGTTGTACATCCATCGCCCTCTAGGGCTAGACCTTAAAGCCATAGCTAGCCATGCATTGCCGGTATTGGTCGACGAGAGTTGCGCATTCTTTTTGGGGTTCGTTAGTGGTAGAGAATAGCATGCATTCGTCGCGCTTCGCTTTCTGGTCAGTGCAAACGCAGCACGGCTATCTCAGTTAGCATGGTGTAGCAATAGTTCTTCAGATAAAGCTTGTACCTTCACTTTGGCGGGCGCTGCCGTGTCCTTGAGATCTGCGCTCATTTTGGCGGCGGTCGGTAGTGCTGTCAATGCCTGGTCAGCGTCTCTGCGTCACGAAGCCTCTTGCCACTCGAACGATGCGTACATGATGCCATTGTGTTGGTAATGGTGGTGAATTGGAGGAGGATTAGCAATCACATCAGACAACACTAAAAGTCGAAGGCATGTCATCAGTCCAGAGGGACTAGTGCTAGTCGGGTCCCTGCCTATTCGTGCGTCTACAAGCGCAGGGGTCTAGCTTGTGCAAATAAACCCCGCCAAACCCAAACATTCCCTAACCAACAATCCACCCTTGACTCTTCAACTCTTGAATATACATATCTCTCCTTCTGTACCAACATCTGTGCACAATGTCTGGCGCAAAACTCTTTTCGGTCGAGGGCAAAGGCCTCAAACTCACCACTGCCGAAGACATTGAGCCGCATATCAAAGACTTGAAGAGCAACGACCAAGTCGAGGAGATTAAGTTCCTGGGCAATACTCTAGGCGTTGAGGCGAGTGAGGCGCTGGCCAAGATCCTAGCCACGAAGAAGAACTTGAAGGTGTGTGCCCACTCTCCTGTAGCAACATAGCTAGACTGACGACATGCAACAGGTCGCAAATCTGGCGGATATCTTCACCTCGCGGCTACTCTCCGAGATCCCACCGGCCCTGTCACATCTTGTTACTGCGCTTCTCACGCTGCCCGAGCTCCACACTGTCGACCTCTCAGACAACGCTTTCGGTCTCAACACCGTTGCCCCCCTTGTCGACTTCCTATCGCAACACACACCACTGCGCTACCTATACCTCAACAACAACGGACTCGGGCCCGCTGCTGGTGTCCTCGTCGCCGATGCGCTCACCGCCCTGGCCGCGAAGAAGGAAGCTGCGCGCAAGGAAGGCAAGCAAGTGCCTGATCTAGAACTCGTCATCTGCGGTCGTAACCGCCTGGAAGATGGCAGTATGGCCGCATGGGCAAAGGCGTACGCCGCAAATACCGGTGTGAAGACGATCAAGATGACCCAGAACGGTATCAGACAGAAAGGAATTACCCACCTACTCAGCAACGGACTATCACATCTCTCTAAGCTAGAAGTCCTCGATCTGCAAGACAACACCTTCACAGCCATGGGCGGAACTGCTCTCAGCAAAGTCGTCGGCAAATGGACCCAGCTACGCGAGCTTGGAGTTGGCGATTGCCTGCTCAGCGGACGTGGTGGCATCGCCCTGGCCAGCGCCCTTGAAAAGGGGCAAAACAAAAAGGTCCAAGTTCTCCGCCTCCAATTCAACGACATCAACGCCAAGGGCCTCGCTGGCCTCGCATCAGCCGCTTCGTCCTCACTTCCGGCCCTACGCCGTGTCGAGCTCAACGGTAACAAGTTCAACGAGGAAGACGCGAGCGTCGAGAAGCTGCGCGAGACGCTCGATACCCGGAAAGAAGAGAGTGGCAAGCATGCAGATGACGACGACTACTGGGGTCTTGACGAGCTGGATGAGCTAGACAGCGACGATGAGGATGAGGAGAGCGATGCTGAAGGGAAGCAGGAAGCTGACAGCGATGATGACGGCGTCGAGGTTGGAGAGAAGGCCGCAAGACAGATAATTGAGGATAAACGAGCGGAAGACAACAATGTTGCTCAAGATAAGGACAAGAATGTTGATGCTCTAGCGGATGCGTTGGCGAAGACGGAGATCAAATAGGTTTTCGCACTGGATTTGGTTACGAGAAAATGTAATCTCATCGTCTGGATGTTGATAAGGTAAGATACCACGAGTAGGACAGTTGTGTTTGTATTAAACACAGGTTCTAGTATCAATAATCACACTTAGCCTTGGTCCACACTGTGACACCGAATCACTAGCGAGGAAAATATCAACTGAGGTGGGAAGTATGTTGAATTGTTACACGTATGCCATCTATTAAACTTAGCATCCCCTTCAGAATCATTCCATTGCATGCTCCAGAATATTCGCTTGTATCCCAGCACATCGTCAAACTTGATGTACGATGCCATTCAGCATGATCATGACCGCATGGCTACATTTAAGCAGCTATTTCTTGATTCACATGCTCTGGCTCGTTCTTCACCTTGGGTTCGAAATCCATCTCAGCTATTATGGCATCCGTGTTGTCTTCAGGCTGGGGTTGCTTCACAGATGTCTTGGTCCAACCACTAAAATACCCCTCGGGAGCCTTGGCGGCAGAATGCCCAGATGTGAAAACTGTACTGTTGGTACGAGAACGGGTGGTAGCAGAGGCTGAGCCATTGCTGAGAGAAAGCTGGCGCTCACGCTTAGCTGCAACCGACTGAGCAATCGAAGTGATACCGCCCTTCTCCGTGTGGCCATGGGCACGAGCTTCGAGCGAATGCAGATGGTTGGCTTCCTCGATAGTGACTGTGCCTTCAGCAACTTTGGGTTCGATCTTAGCGATTTCCTCCTGCAACTCGGTCTCTAGTTCGGGATGAGGAGCATTGGCCTGGCCTAGAGCCTTCTGCATCTCTAGGTTGAGCCGTTAGCTATGGGAGCAATGGAAGGAGAGTCTTGGACGCACTGCCGACAACACCCTGGGCCAATTTGAGAACCTCCACTGTAACATCGGTAGGATTCTGGTCGACAGCCACCGTTAGGTCATTGACGACAGTAAGGAGCGATGTTTGAGGAGCCTGGCCCAAGCTGGGGTCTACTTCATGGATTTCCTCGCTGGCGTTCGCGAAGGACTCAACGGCTGATATGATCCTTGCTGTGTGGTGGTTGTTGACTACAACATTCTCTGAGAGGCGACGAGCATCTGCTGTGGTGATGCTGTTGGGGTCTTGTCGGACTTTGTTGAGAATGTCGTTTACAATGTCTCGGAAGTACTGGCTCTTCTCTGACTCCATCTTCGTGGTACTGGCTTCTGTCATGGTCAGCGATGAGCTGGGCGAGTGAGACATTGCTTTAAGGGTTGGATCTCTGATGGCGTAGAAGTGCGGACTATGGAAGCTGTGTAAAGTTGTTCGTGATCTTACAAGAGGCAAGTCTTTACGTTGCGGGCCAGTGACGTGATGCGTGGGCCGCACTTGCAATCAACACAGGCTAAGGCGCAGTTACAGACGCGGCAAGAACACGTTCCTATATTATTATTTTCTCATGTATGGACACTAGCTGGGCGTGTATTATCTCGGATGTTGACGAACAAAGACACTGTATGTTGTGGATGCATATGCTGGCTTTCTCCATCTCTCAACTCATGCTCAAGCGAAATGCCTTTCAAGTCACAAGAGTTTGACGCCACTCATACTAAACATGGGCGCACAGACATTGAGAATGAGAAACAATTAATTATTCTTAGCAGGGTATCTCTCGAACAAAGCTCCTCCAAATCAACACTCAGTGTAATCGTTCTCGTGAACCTCAAGGGTGGATCAAAACCTTGACTTAGACATACTTTGAGAAGCGTAGCGGTTCGATGAAGTGGTCTGCCTTTTTGCTCACATTTCTGATGGGGGATGTTTGGATCAACCATCAAAACATATTCGTAGATGATGTTTCTCAACTCGGCCGACAGACAAAGGAGGTGTGGTTAAAGCTAACTTTGTTCGCTAATGCGTTGGGACTAAATCTGCCTCTTGATAGGTTCAGATTCCATGAGAATTTGAAATTTCACAATGCTTTTGTATGATTTGGCTTTTTGGAAGTTGCAGGTGTGAAAGCAGAGAGAGATTGGGGTTATTGGGAAAGTGTTAGTAAACAAATGGTCCTTCGTATGTATTTGAATACTGTCGAGGCTGGTTGCTTACACCTGCTAGCCTAGCAATGCGCCCAAACAGATTCGAGTACAACAAAATATTCAGTCCATAATATCGTCAGCACTAGGGTACCTATCTGTGCCTTTGCATACATACGTTGCGACGCATGAATGCAGACCAGATGGGCACTTGCTGGTGGCTCCTGTGAGTGGGTGTAATAGTCGATCAACTAATGAGTTGAGAAAGTATAGAATGCTAGTGGGCACATGTGGCAAATGCAATTGGCGTCTATAGGATAGCTGACTCTTGTGAAGATCTGGGGTATGCATCTGAGTTGCCGCCGAGGCCAATCAGAGCATTGCTCTCTCCTCACCATGGAGTCACTTCACATTCTTCTCAAGCCATTCCTCCCATTGGCTCTCAGACCAGCTGCTCGAAATCTCATTCACCAAAACCCCATTGAACACCACCGTTGGCGTGACATGCACACCAGTCAGCCTGTTGGCCTTGACCTGAATTTTGACGTCATCAGTGACTTTGTTGCCGGAGTTCAAGCTTCCATCTTCACTTGGCTTGTCACTTATTTCCAACAAGTTGTATACTTCTTTCTCGTCCACGCCTACGCTTCCAGCAATCTTAGCAAGGCGTTTGTACGTGGCATTTCGAGTCTCATTGACAACATTGACGTCGAAGAAGTCTTTCTGTTGGTCAAAGAGTGCGGCGCTGAATTCATAGAATTTAGAAGAATCGACTCTTTGAACTGCATAGCCAGCCTCATGGACGAGAGTTGAAGAAGGGTGCCAGGGCTGAATTTGTTGGCGAAAAATAGTCACGACGCGGTCACCGTATTTCTCGAGCAGCGTTTTGCGGAGGCCTGTAGTGTAGAGCGTTTTGAATATCTTCTGACTGAAGGGGCACACGTAGTCAAGATCTAATCTCATTAATAAATCATTTATGGGCGCCTACTATTCGAGACATACATATTTCGAGTGTATGAACCGCACGTGGCTGCACAACACTTGCAGCCAGCTTTTGGCCTGCGAACTTTGGGGCGAGAGCCATTGTGAAAGTGGCGGTGATGGTGCACTATGAGGAAAGGGTTGCAAACTTAGTAGGATAGTTTGGGTTGAAAGGGTGTTGCAATGAGCACGCAATCCTGACCTCGAATGTCTCGAGGGGTAGCTTCGGACGACTAAGAGGAGGGATGACGACACAACACTTGTGCTACGTTATTCGCAAGCGCAAGAAGCACTACACATAAATGATGTATCATTGAAATTGAGATTTACCCACAGAGTTTCTGAAGTTGAATCAAGCTTTATCGTGCTGTACGTGAAGTGGGGGGTAAACACGTGAAGCATGCCCCGCCTCTCCCGTTAGCTCCGCACACCTTCGAGCTTCAGACATCATAGCTCGCCTAATCTTTCAAATCCCTCGAAAAGGCAATGCCATCGGATGATGATCTTCTCGCACGCCTTAACGCGCTCAAGAAGTCGAGTGTGAATCTTGATACTAGCTACAGCTCCTCGATAGCTCCCGCAAATTCACCAAAGACTACCGATGATCTCGCGGCACGATTTGCACGTTTGGGCTCTCCTTCCCCTTCTGGAACTTCACAGCCATCACGGACAGCTTCTGCAAATGGTGCTCACGCGTCGGTAACAGCGCCGGGCGCCAAAGGTTATCTAGAAGGGATTGCCGAGGGTATTGGAGGAGACAAAATAGAATTCAATGAAGAAGATGAGAAGAGCCTCGAACAGTTGCTAGGAGAGCTTAATGGGACTTTAGGGGACAGAAAAGAATGGGACATTTCGAACGAAGAGCAACGAGATGTCGGCAGGCTGTTGAAGGATATGAAGAGGATATTGCCAGAAGTTGTGAATAGCCGAGCGCAAGATGCTAATCCTAGGAGCGGCACAGCTCCTCTGGGTGCTAAAGAGAATCTCACAGACTGGGAAAACATCGAGGTCAATATAGGAACCAGTCGGGTTACTGGGGACAGAGACGACGATGACGAAGATTGTGGCGAGGATGACAAGAAGAGGACAGAGGCCGATGAAGCAGACGATGTTATTGCAAGGGTCATGGCCGAGCTAGAAATAAGCAAGAAATATGATTCTCTATCTCCCACGTCCGAAGGTGCGGGATCCGACGCTGGAGACCAGGAGACTAGCCCTGGAGGAGCCGCGTCGAATCAGGCAGAAGGCGATAGTCTTAGCCTGCCATCTGCACCTATTGCATTACCGGAAGACGATTTTGAACGAACAAAAGCGATTGAAGACGCCTTTACTGCACGTCTTGCTGCTCTCTCCGCCCCATCCCCATCTCAAACCGACTCGCTAGGTCTGCCATCTGCACCGTCTTTTTCGCCTAGAAAAAAGCCGCCTGTCCAGTCGAGTTTGCAAGAGCGCATCAACGACGAGATTGACACGTGGTGTATAATATGTCAAGACGATGCCACGCTCAAGTGTCTGGGCTGCGATGACGATCTGTATTGCCAGAATTGTTGGATGGAGGGTCATCGGGGTGAGAGTGCGGGTTTTGAAGAAAGAAGGCACAAGGCAGTCCTATTCTCGAAGAAGAAGAAACAAGCGGCAGCGTGAAGAAATGGTGGTGTAATTTTTGCTCAACAACTTGCACTACAAGCCCAGATTTAATTCCTACGCATCAAGTAGACACAGGGCATGGAAATACTCCTCGATCAGCCTCCAGCCACGTATTCGCATTATTGAGTACTCGTTTTGCGCCCAGGCTGGATTGACGAGGTTGAGCTACCTGTGAAGAAGGAGTAATTTTTTTTCATTGGTATGGGTATGCCGCAGGCCGAGTTCGGAGTAGGAAAACCATGAACACTTCACGGAGGGATGGAAATGCAGGCTGGCACGGGGCTGGACAAGGTTAGAAGGTTGCAATGGTTCTGGACTGCAATCATGTAGGAATTGTACGAATAGCCTTCAGAGAAGACAATACAAATAGTGTGTGCTGTGTTGACTATCTAGCTTACTCCGGGGTATCCGACCATAAGGTGAAATCAATCAATCCATATCTCCTATATTGGAGATTGGGAATTCGGCTAGCATGCCCAACACGTCTTCTAAGCGGTTATCCATTATGTCTGTTATGTCAACTGTGTCGCTGCTCATCTCCCCAAACTGATCCCTCGTATACACGTCTTCTGAGCGGTTGTCCATTATGTCGCTGCTCATCTGCCCCGACTGGTCCCTCATATACACGTCTTCATGCCCAATAGGTCGATCGATTTCACCATCATGTATGACCACTGCTTCACGTCGCCTGCGCCTCAAGTCCGCGGCGTTTGTTGCTTCTGGCGTTCTTATGGGCTCATGCAGTCGCCACCCATCACGCGGCGTGCGGGGTGGACGACAAGTATTGCGAAAGGCGCCATATGTACACAGCAAATCGAAAGCTAGCTGCGCACGATGTTTGGTATTCTCATCTTTGCTGTTTAGATCTTTGGCTAACAACCGCCGCGCAGAGTTTGAGGCGTAGAAGCGCTGGCAGAGGATCTTGGTGGCACTGGAGCGGATGTCGATGTTTGGCGAGGTAGCGAGTGTCAGTAGCGAAGATGTCTGGATGGCATCTTCCTGGTGTGTGGGATTTGAAGGTAGTCGCTCAAGGCACGCATCTTCATGGCGGGGATATTTTCGAATCTCGGTGACAGAGCGGATATTCTTCAAACCATGAGATACTTGCTTTACGGCTATGAAGGTGAAGACGCCTGATCGGATTAGCCAGGCTGGCGGGGTGGGGCGGGGCGTGCAATATGTACCTAGACCAAGCCAGAGCCAGTGATCTGGGATGTTGGCTAGACTGGGAGCCATGGTCGTTGTTTGGCGGGCATTGTGCGATACATGCAACCAGGACTAGATGTACGGAATGTTGGCGTGAAGGTCATGCAGGCAGTGTCGATGATGTCGGTTGCCGCATCCGGAGCAGGGGTCGTTCGACGCTAACTTGATAATGTGGACCCCGGAATCTTGGCAGAAATTTTGGAAGCTCGCGCATCTCGAGGACCAGACAGCAAGACAACCGCGTCTCCAAAGTTGTGTGCGGTGCCAGCCTTCACCCATTATGCCGCCCTCTCAGCTCAAGCGGCTCAAGGCCTCACTTCGCGAACAAGGCATCACCGGCCCCCAAAAATCCAAGAAACAGAAGAAGTCGCAAAACAAAAACGCCGACGCTCGCGCCCAGCGATATTCTGCCCTCGCCTCGATCCGCGAATCGTTCAACCCTTTCGAGTTTAAGCATCTGGCACGGCCCCAGAAGTTTGAATATGTGTCCAACAATGCGAGTGGCTCCAAGACGCAATTGGGCAGACCTGGTGTTACGAAGAGCCAGGGCGAAGAGGCCCGCAGGAAGTCTTTGCTGCCAGAGATGAATAGGAAGAACAAGGTCGGTGGCATTTTAGACCGAAGAATAGGCGAAAATGACCCGACCATGAGTCTGGAGGACCGCATGATGGCGAGGTTTGAGAAGGAGCAGCTGAGGAAGAGGAGTGGGAGCATGTTTGACCTGGAGGACGGGGATGACGAGGCGCAGCTTACACACGGTGGGCAACGCCTTACCTTTGACCACGATATTGGGGAAGAGGACTATGATGCTGCGAGTATTGGAAGTTCGAGTGGTGATGAAGGCGAAGATGGATTTTTGAAAAAGAAGAGAAGGAGAGAGGATGCCGACGATGAAATGGATGGCGACGCGCCTGAGGAAGAGCAGCCAGAGAGGAAGAAGAGTAAGGCAGAGGTCATGAAGGAAGTCATCGCCAAATCTAAACAGCACAAGTACGAACGGCAGGCACAAAAAGAAGACGACGATGAGCTTCGGGAAGAGCTTGATAAAGATTTGAATGACGTTCTAGCTGCGCTTCGAAATCATATGAACAAGAAGCCAGAGACTGAAAAACCCAAAGAAGCACCACAAGTCGACTTTGCCATGAATGCTGACCGGGCAGCATTACTTGCTGGCAGTTCACAGGCGGCAAAGGACAAGGAGTACGACACAAGAGTGCGCCAGATGCTGCAAGACGAGCGCGCAAAGCCCACAGAACGGACAAAAACGGAAGCAGAGAAGGCAAAAGAAGAAGCCAATCGTTTGAAGGAGCTAGAGCAAAAGCGCATGAAACGTATGAGGGGCGAACCTACAAGTGACGACGAGGAGCCTCAGAAAAAAGATGATGATGATTTGGAGACGGACAATGACGACGCGGCGGAATTTGGACTTGGGGCCGCCCCTCGGCCATCCAGCAGACCCGAGGGCGTTGAAGATGAAGATGATTTTCTCATGGATGATGATCTCGTCGCTACCGACTCGGAAGCTGATTTCTCCGATGATGAGTCGGATGAGGGGTCACAGATCGATGATACCATGGCTATGGACGATGATGAGGCAGACTTTTTGAAAAACGTTCTGCCCGCTAAGCCGAAGGAGCAACCAAAGGCTGTCAATGGCGTACTTACCATCGGCGCGGATGCTACATCATCCAAGCTTGCATACACTTATCCATGTCCACGTTCACATGAAGAGCTTCTCAAAGTCTTCAAGGATGTCCCCTCTGAAAATATCCCTACCGTCATCCAGAGGATTCGAGCACTGTATCATGCTGGGCTACATTCGGACAACAAGAACAAGCTTGCAGACTTTGCTTGCGCACTTGTTGATCACGTTGCATATCTTTCAAACCAGGTGCCAGCCCCTCCATTAGCGGCCATCGAATCAATCATCCGGCATGTTCACTCACTATCGCGATCCTATCCGGTACAGATTGCTACACAGTTTAGAGAGCAACTCAAGCAGCTCCAAGTCTTGAACAACCCTACTCTAGGAGACTTGTCTCTTCTAACGGCGATCGGGTCCATCTATCCCACATCTGATCACTTCCATCAGGTAGTCACTCCCGCCATCACACTCATGGCGCGGTGGATGGGTTTAACCACACCATCATCCACCAAAGATGTTGCCACTGGAGCTTACCTTGGCGCATTGTGCCTCCATTACCAGAGACTTTCCAAACGATATGTTCCAGAATTGATTCGATACACAATTCTCTGTATCAAGTCGTCTTACACTTCGAAAGAACTCCTCGTCGCCCATTCTAAGAACATTCTTACAGCCGCCGACCTCTGGTCCACATCTCCATCATTTACCGAAATCTTCACCCCCCTCCTCGGCCCACTGAAATCCGCGGCCCAAAAGTCTGCTCTGCAAACACTCAACGTTCGTCTCACGGCTGCGCGCCTCCGCCGCCGTCCCCAACTGCTCCACAATCACCGCCCTCTCCCTATCAAGACAAGCATACCCAAGTTCGAAGAATCCTTCGATCCCAACAAGCACTATGACCCCGACAAAGAGCGCTCCGAAGCCGCGAAACTCCAGAAGGAGTACAAGCGCGAGAAGAAGGGTGCACTCAGAGAACTGCGCAAGGACGCGAACTTCATTGCGAGGGAGAAGCTCAGGGACAAGAAGGAGAGAGATCAGAAGTATGAGGAGAAGTACAAGAGGCTTGTGGCGGAGATCCAGGGTGAGGAGGGAAGAGAAAAAAATGAGTATGAGCGAGAGAAGAGGAAAAGGCAGAGGGGTTAGGCTATTTTTAACCAGGAACATGATAGGGCCAGAAACGGGTATGGACCGGGCACACAGATCGGGAGAATCGAGTTATACATTGTACTAGGGTGTTAAATGAACTTGACAGAAGGATAATTTTCTTCCGCCTCCAATGTTATTTTAGACTGTCGGGAAGTTTACAGGAGCCATCCTAGTTGGAATACCTACACAGTGCACTGTTCAAGCATGTAAAACCAGTGACGTTTGTGCTATTATCGGCATTTAGTATTTTTGTAGTAGCCAGGCTTAAAATATTTTTCGGGATATTTTAAAGTCTACTGCGCGGAATTATGTCCTAGGTAAATAGTACAAGAACGTGGATGGGCATTCAAATTAGCGGATAGCTAGTTGAATATCACTGTGATTTTGAGTTTTTCGAAGAAATCTATCACATTTTCCTACGGTAGATGGAAGATCTTGGAGATTACCGTCCAGACTACACAGTGGAACCTGTGTCTTAGCAAAAGAATATCCTCCGCTCCTCAAGAATTAGCAGAGATAGGGGTATGTTCCGAAGTTAGAGAAGTAGCAGGGAAGCATTGCTATATATTCTTTTCTTGTGGGGCATCAGGAGATTTATTGCTGAAACTAACTTCTTTTAACAACAAGCCTTACAAGGACCGGTATTCAACGGAGAAGAATACTGATACAACTAAGCCGTATGGTGCTTGCCTGTCAAAAGTTTATATTTACACCACTAGCATAGGAGGAAGAATAATCTGAGTCACGAAAGCTATGTACTTCTAGTGTTTTGAAGAGAATTATAGGGTATTATTCATAAATGCATACTAGGTTGCTACCAACGCTTTCAGAGTCACAAACAACAATTTGATATCCAGGATTTGACACTGCGGCTATGAATAGAAAGAGTTTTCCTGTTTTCTCAAACATCTCCCCAGTAAACCTATCACCAATGCCTTGGCCATCTCCGCTGAACAGGCAGAAATTTGTCATTCAAACTAGTTTGAGCCGGAGATAATGCATGGTATTTCATCGTTTCGCTGAAAAAAGCACGAATGATGATAATGGCACAAATGGAACAACCAATGCACCCCGTCTAATATTACAGATCTGCTGGTTCGTAGGTAGGTGGCACCACTGATCGAACAGAAAATCGCCTGGCTCCAGAGTGAGACCACGCGCAGTTCAAAAAACTTTAGGATTGCATGTGATGACCAAAACCTGGAATACCAACAAGTGGCACTGCATCGGCTCAGACGGAGGGAAAGAGGTCGGAAAGCCTCAGGCCGAAGTCATTGCTAGGGTCGAGAACCCAGACGACAAGGCTGAAGTTGACTATCCTGCATCGTGATTGGTCGCCGTCCAGTGCATTATCGTGAGAGGAAGTAGTTGCAGCTGGATCTAGCATGTTGTATCAGATCTTTAGGGGCGGAAAGGTGATGTTTGCATGGGAGGTCACTTCTAGCATCTCGCTAGTCTTGTTGTGGACTAGAAGGTCCCTCAAACCTGTAAAAAAAAGTCGCCTGGTTTCACTATCGTGCGAGGCTCCAACCTCAAACACCATCCGTAAGGCATAACAAAACACCACCTGTAAGGCATATTGTTTGTGGGCGCATACCAAGTCCGCACAACTCCGCGCATGGGCGGACAAATCCTCCATGCAGTGACTCTAATGAAGGAGCAGTGGAATGTTCATAAGTCAAGCAAATGCCCAGCTTCCAAGAAATCTCATGCCCCTGGACATGGTCTCAGCAATCCTTCGTGTTGCCAGCCTACCTCCGCTATCCTAACCGTTGATTGGCCAGAGTGGCCTCCGGCCGGAGCTATATCAAATCGAGGCTCTGAATAGAAGCATTTTGATGCTTAGTACCGGCGCAGCGAGCTTGCAACACTTGGCTTTGTTGCATCGAATTTTTCGAATGTTCATAACCTAGGATACCAGTATTCGCTAGAACCCTAGGCACTCGCCCAGGCGGTAAACTCGGATTCGGGATGCAATGTTTGGGCATCGTGCAGGAGCAGGATCTTAGCGATGGGCCTAGTACCTTCTTCTTCTTCCGTTTGGGGCATGCACCGACCTGCCTGCTCATCTCCAGCTTGACGCCTCGTACAGCGCCAAGGTACGGGGAGTTTTGGCACCCGTTAGGGTAGGTTCGAAGCGGCGTAGCACCTGTTTGTCCTAGAGTCAAGGTTTTGGTGATGATAGACTCGAAAAAGGTCATCGTACTTAAAGGTACCATGCTGCTCATCAGCATCAACCATCATTCCAGTCCTCCAGTTTCATACTTTCCTTCCTTTCCCTTCCATTCATTCATTGAATTCGTTTCTTTCGGCCGGTCCGCTCGTTTATTGGTTCCATCTATTCTACTCATTTGAGACTTTTTATACAGCGACCATGCATAGCAAGATTATCACACTCGCTTTCTGCGCCCTCTCTATCCCGGCGACGGTAGTTGCTCGTCCCACTGCCGCACTTGCTGCACGCAATGCAGACACCCTAGGTAGTGTGGCACATCCCATCACGCTCCGCCGCCGCAACCAGCGTGCCGAACTCCAGCAGGTCAAGGAAGTTGGTGGACAAGGAGCACAGAAAAAAGAGGCCAAACAACAGGAGGCTGGACAAAAAGAGGCCGCAAAAGAGAGTATGTTTATTGATCTCCATAAATATGTCTCCACCTCTGACATCAAATAGATGAAGTTGAGATTGAGAGTGCTTTCGATACCGCCGTCGCCGTCAAGGGCGATGATTTGAAGCAAGACCTTGTCTTCACGCCCAGCGTATGTCGATTATGTCCCAGTTCTAGCTAGTTACTGTCTAACCTTCGTCTAGACTGTTGGAAAGTTTGAGTTCGAGTTCCAGAACAAGGCTGCTGATGAGATCACCATCACTGAGAAGGCTGGTGCCGCTGCTGCCGCCCCACCGACAGGCTTCGAGGCCATTGAACCAAACAGCTACGTCGTCAAACTTGCCCAGAGCAAGGGTGCGGGCCTCACATTGTCCAAAATCGACTACATCTTTGATGTAACCAGCGCCGGTTTGGCGGGTAAAGACATCACCAAGGCGCAGGTTGGAAAGCTATGCGCTGAGGTTGGCTCTTTTGTCATCGCTGAGACTCTTGGTGAGCTTGAGTTTGAGGCCGAAGAGAATGAGGTCACATTGAACTTGAATAAGAACGTCACTGCTGAGGGCGAGTGGGGTAAGTCTGATTCCTACGGTTTTAGTATCTCTTACTAATAAATAATAGCTATCTTTCTTCCAGTTGTTGCCGGTGCTGAGGGTGCTGTCGCTAAGAATGACAAGGCCGCTCAAGACAAGGCTAACGAGGAGAAGGCAGCCATGGGAAACAATGAAAAGGTTATGAACGAAGCTGAGAAACAGAAGCAGGCTGAACTTGAGGCACTCGCAAAGGAAAAGGCTGCTGCTGAGGCCAAGCACAAGGAAATGGCTGCTCAAGCTGAACAAGAGATGGCCAAGGCTGCTGCTGATAAACTCCAGAAGGAGAAGGCCGCTGCTGAACTCGCCCAAAAGGAAAAGGCCATGGCCGAAGGCGCCGCAAAAGAGGAAGCCGCTGCCGAAAAGAAGGCCATGGAAGCTGCCCACTTGGAGGCCGCTCAACGCGAGAAGGCCGCCGCTGCTGAAGCTCACAAGCAAGCCATGGCTGCCGAGAAGGCCCAGAAGGAAAAGGCCGCCGCCGAGGCCAAGCACAAGGAAATGGCTCTAGCTGAGGGTGCCGCGAAAGAAAAGGCTGCTGCTGAGATCGCTCAAATGGAACAGGCCGCCAAGGACGCCGCTCAGAAGGAAAAGGACGCCATGGCCGCCGCTGAGAAGGAGAAGGCTGCCGCTGAGGCTAAGCACAAGGAGATGGTTGCTGCTGAGGCCAAGCATAAGGAGATGGTTGCCGCAGATGCCGCTCAAAAGGAGAAGGATGCTCAGGCCGTCAAGGAGAAGCCAGCCGCTGAAGCCGTTCACGAGAAGCCTGCTGCCGAAAAGCCTGCTGCAGAGAAGCCTGCCGCAGAGAAACCCGCTGCCGAGAAACCCGCTGCTGAGAAGCCTGCTGCCGAGAAACCCGCTGCTGAGAAGCCTGCTGCCGAGAAACCCGTTGCCGAGAAGCCTGCTGCAGAGAAGCCCGCTGCCGAAAAGCCCGTCGCCGAAAAGCCAGCCGCTGAGGTTGTTCAGGAGGAGAAGCCCGCTGAGAAGCCCGCTGCTCAAGAGGAGAAGCCCGCCGCCGAGGTTGCCCAGAAGGAGAAGCCTGCCGAGAAGCCCGCCGCCGAGGTTGCCCAGAAGGAGAAGCCTGCCGAGAAGCCCGCCGCCGAGGCTGCTCCCGCTCCTGCCCCTATCCATCCAGTAGCATAGATGCAATATAGCTCTCTTGATTGAGTAGCTATGGCTTGTGGACCAAGCATCGAGTTCTTTAGTGTGTAAAATTGGTGTGGCAGAGCCACCGTATATATTAATCCGCAAAAGCGAGGACATGATACCAAATTATGTATACCCTATGCATTCTTGTGAACTATGAGTATAACTTTTTGGAGTGCAGCTGATAGGAGTGATGGTTAGCTCTCGGTAGCTATAATTAGGAAATATGATCATTGACTCTATGGAAGATGAACGCCTATATATCTAGCGCGATGAGTTTGTAAATGCTCATCCGGTAATCGCATTTTCCTTGTTCAAGATATCGCAGTGACTGAAACTTTCTTCCTGGAGTTCAAGTACGCCTATACTCACGTTTGACAATGAACGGTGGATACTTTGACCTGGATGACGCGACATAAATTTAGTCTTCCAAACAATCAAAGTCAAGATCAACCCAAAAATCCAACCCCAACTGGTCAAAAAGTTGCCATGCATCTTTCTCGTCCCGACGCATCAAGTCCAGGCAGTGTTCACCTAACAGTACAATCTTAGTTAGATTCTTACAACTGCACAACCCGTCGATTAAATCCATGTCGACTTTGAGTGGTAGTGCGGTGTAATTAAGCCAGGGACCCAATGAGATCGTGGTAATCCAGTACACTCTGAAATCTCTGAGCAAGTAGAAGAAGTCGTCGTGAAGATTCCACGTATTGAGCTGGAATGGAAGCAGACTGGTTTCATTGTAGAGCTGCTTCGACACCATGCTCAGATTGAACATTTGATTCCACACGCGCACCGTCGGCTTAACGAGCTCCCCGAACTTTCTGGCTGCAGGGACGAGACATCCGCGGAGTGTGCCGTTTTCACTCATGACAACTGATGATTCAGAGAAGATGTCGTGACCACCTATAAGTCCTTCGTAAATCTCCTTGCGAAGCTCGCCCGGGAGTCTCAGGAACGGGAAAATTTGTTTCTTCCTGTAAACATCCGCTGTTAGGGAACGCACATACATATCAGAGGCCATTACTTACATTCTGTTGAGCCCTCTGGCACTCTCACGGTTCTCTCGTTGTAGCATATAGCCTGTGTGGCTCAGGAATTGGGATGAGTATATATTTGGTGATGTTATGGCGGTGGAAGAATATGACAAGTACTTATATGAGCGGGACGTGCCAATCGACCCACGTGTAGTGAATCAATCACACCTGACACTGCGCCACGAGCATCGACATTCCATGGAACTCGGCATAGCCTACAGTTTTCAGGGGTACAAGTGATTGATGAAAGCTAGAAACGGAGCCACGTTCTAAGTGAAACTTGATTCAAGTTGATTGTTCGGTCCAGCAGTGAATTTAAACACCTCAAGCTAATCAGTAGAGATAAGTGAGTTCGATATTATAGCCTACTGAAATATTATTGAAGCCTGGACTTTACATGGATGCTGGTGTACGGCAACTAAGAGGCACGTTTATGGTCAGGTATAATGGACAGAGGTGAAAAATTGAGGGTAGACGTGTAATGTTTTCTCCATAGCTCAGCCCAAGGGTTCTTAGAAGATGCAAGCTTGAGCTATATCAAATGCACGGTCTCGATGGAAACCTTACCAGTTTGTAAGTACCCTAAGCAATCGTTGTCCTAGAGATTGCAAAACTAGCACCCCCCCCCCCAGTCAAGCATTAAACAAACCCAACCCCTAAGCCTCCATGCTGAGTAATCTTGAATAATAGCTGTCAAGCCCTGCTTCTCAGCAAATGCCATAATGTCATGCTGTTCCTTAGCGAGGCACACAGCAACAATTGTAGTCAGATTGGGAAAGATCACCAACCGCTTCTCTAGGAACTCTCCAATGCTCATCCCGGGAGGCTTCCGGTTTAAGAGCGTTCTAAATGAAATGGTGGTAATATTTTGTAGGACAATTTCGTTGGCGAATTCTTCCTTGTCGAAACCACGGTCAATGTGGAAATTGCTTAGCTTGTACAGAAGAAGTCGAGTATCTTCATAAAGCTGCTTGGGCGCCTTGCTCAAGGCAAAAAGCATGTGCCATGTTTCTGACGCCATTCTACTGACATTTCCGTGGGGTGCCGTGAGGGGAAGGAAGCGCTTCTGAGAAGGCTCCTTACAAGGAATAAGACCTGTAAAAACATCGTGATCACCAATCACATACTTGCAAATCTTATCCCGGGCCTCTGCTGGGAGCTTGAGTAGCAACGATGCTTGGTTTTTTTGTAGCTACAAGGCAAGGTCAGCAGACAGGTAGAATGGAACAAATTTCCACTTACATCTCATTGGGCCTTTCTCGGCACTTGCCGTTACCTGGATCTAGCGTAGACACGATGACCCTGGGAAAGCTGAATAAGATTTATCTTCGGTGTCGGGGGTGAGGAGTCAGGCAAGAGATAAAAGCCGTGCGCTGATCTTATGGTAAGTATTGGCTGAGGCTAAGCAAGGGCATTCAAACGCTCTCCGAGATGCTATAGGGTGTTTGTGGTGGTAGTTTACCACGCTAATGAAATGAGAGGAGCTTGGAGGCAACCATCGTCTTCACGTGACATCCCCTGTTCCTGCCGCACTGCCACACGCGTGTGCAGATATAATCACACACAGTGTGTGTACAGACATGCCTACTTTTCCATAGATTCCCTATGCTACCAACACATCACGATCAGTTTGGATATTTGAATATATTGTCAATTTATTGCAGCGAAAGGTACCCACCACTTTCAAAAAAGAAAAAGAAAATATCAGTCCGATGGGCCTCCCAATACCCATTATTTGCTCTGCATTTTCCATGACACTGCCACCTTGGTATAACTACTCTCAGTGTCATGGTGGGCAGGAAATGTATCGCTGCTGATCGCTCCATCGTAGGCTAGAGTGAAGCTTGGTAGCCTCAATCCGATAGGAAATCTCAGTTTTCATTCTCCTCTTCTTCACTAACCCCTTCATCTAAACCTCCATTCAGATTCTTGTCCAAATCTCCATCGTCCTTATAATCGCTTTATCGTAAGCAGTCAGACAACTGGGAGGCTTGAACCTTAAATCGATGCCTTGCTCTTTGAAAGAGGTTGCTGCTCGGTCTTGTAAAATCTTAGGCAACACGAAGTCTTGAAAAATTACTGTGGTCAAGCCATGAAAACAGTTTTTTCAGATTTTCCACCTTTCTAGTAAGTGTCCATAAAAGGGCATCCAGGCTATGGGAGTTCATCTTCAGCTGATAGGCCCAAGAATGATCCGGATGAAGTGAAATTGTGCTAATTGCATGCTTGTACTCATCCCCAAGGCGGAAGAGGAGATCTAACAACTGGAGTTCGCTCCCGGTATGGAACGTGCTTAGTTTGAATTGAAGCAATTTTGCTTCCTTTGATTCCTCGTGCAATTGCTTGGACACTTTACTCAAGGCGTGAAGTTGTTTCCACTGGTAATTCGTGGCGTCGCTTTTGTACTCAGTGAGCCCGGCCTGAACAATCCTATATTTAAGTTCGGTTGAATGAAAGGGACTGATAGGTTCCTCCGGAAAAATATGATGGCTACCGAAGACGTAACCGTAGATCTGATCACGAAGCTCGCGTGGAAGCTTAAATAGGGGTGATTGCCTGTTTTGCTCGAACCTGAAAGCTGGTAAGAAATCAGAATCGATATGAAGCACCTTCTATACTTGCTTTTCATTCGCGTCGTTTAGTTCTTTCCCCGTTGTCTTAGCGACTTTGGCCTTTAAAGTGTGCTTCGCGACGCGCATAGTATTGTGCGGCTTGGTTAGAGACCTGGTAATCCTGGAGATCTCAGCTCGACCCATCTCAAGTGTTGGTTGTCGTGAGTTGAAGGTTGCTGTGTTCGAGGGATGGGGGTGAGTGTAGGTTTGTACCCTAACACGCCAAGCCTTCGGTAAGAGGAAGGTGAGAGGTGAGGACCTGTATTCAAGGGCTGAGAGTGAGGGGTGGCAGTGAACTCGCACAGAAAGATATGACTAATTACACCCCAGGCTAGGGATATTTTAGATAAGTATAACACGAGACACTGGTATAAAAAACACCTCGTTCAACTTTCTACAGTTTAGACATTGGATTCGTGGAAGTGCTGGCTAGGTATATTGCTTATAGGCTACTCTCATTCCTCGAATGGTGTGCGAGGGTAAGCCGCGTAGCTATAAATTCTAAAGAGAAGTACGCTTTTATTTCTTCTTCGACCATTATCTTTGGCCTCTTGTCTACCTCCCTCCTTCACTCGAATACAAGTGTTAAGCGATTATTAAAGTGGCAATAGTAGTAATTTAGAAGAGTTACGCCCCGCTGGTCAGCGAAAGAAATCAGCTAGTTGTGATCAGCGTCAGCGATAGCCAACCCCTGATACAATAGCGTTTTCAGGGAAGGACAGCGTGACAGCTCTTGTAGAGGCACGAGTCTACAACCGTGGGCCTCTGAAGGGTGCGGGTGGTACAAAACTGTAGTGATAGATTCTCTACGCTCAATGCCTAGGTAGTCAAGGAAATTTTCGAGCACCTCATTCACGGAGAATGCGATCGCGCTGAACTTGAAAGGGAGAGTCTTTGTCTCATGGTAAAGTTGTTTGGACGCTTTGGTTAAGGCGAAGACAAAGTCCCAGGTTCTGAGTGTAGCATTGTAGGTGCAATATGGGTAGTTTAAATGTTCCACTTCGGCCTTATATCGTCTGTTGGGATACGGAGTTGGGAAGATATAGTAACCGCTAAGAGCATGCTCGTAGATTATGTCGCGCGGCAATCTCAGCAGAGGCGAGTATTGATTCATCTCATACTTGTCACATGCATCCTTCAGTTTCTCTGGTATCTCAACGTATGTTTCATTCTTGGTACGCTTTTCGATCTGGTTGTCATTCTATGACATCGATGTTGTTGATATCTTAGTTCGATCAATTTTGGGGTTACTGAATGCTGGGTTGAGTATTGAAGTACTAGATCATAGGTTGGCGGGAATTTGTGTGCCCAATCGATAATGGGACGCAGGGAAGACATTAATATGCTCAGGCAGCCAATGGCCGTCATTAGCGACACATAAAAGTACAGTGAAAATTGGCCGAACACAATGAATTGTTATTAGACAACACACCTCACATCCCACTTAAAACACTTTGTACGCCCACACTCCCCGCATCCTCCCTCCTCGCAATAAACAACTTCAATTCCTGCGCATCCGCCCCAGCGCCCCTCAGCCGATCCCTCAACGCCTCCGGCCCGATAATGAACAATGTACTCACATCCGTAAGAACCTGGATGCTACCCGCCTCCAGCTCGTCAGCCGTCGGCCATCCGCGCACAAGCTCGACGTACCGATTCATGTCCTTGGACACAATCAGGCCGCCAACTTGGGAAATGGAGAATTTGAGCAGGTGGGCGAGGACAAGGGCGCGGAGGCCGCGGGCGAGTTCTGCGAGGAAGAGGGAGAGGTTGCGGCCGGAGAGGGCAGATGTAGCTTGAGTGGCGATGCGGGTAAGGAAGGAGGCGACGTCGCGGCAGGCTTGCGTCTCGCTCGTGGCCATCAGCTCATCGTCTTTGGGACGGAAGTCGGTTTTCTTTTGCTGAGCCAGGCATTTGCTGACCCAATTGAGAGAAGCAGTGAGGGTGAGATTGAGGATATTGGAGAGTTTGGATTCAAGGGTTGCCATTGTGGAGTTAGTCGACTTTTCGATTTCTCGCCGGATGGTGAGGTTTGGCGTGCAGAGGGGTAGGAGAATAGTGGTAGTGGTTTGTTCGAGGAGATGTAAGATTGTAGTGATGGCATGAAGTGATGGAAGATGAGTGAGATCTGGTGGTGTTTTGGAGTTTTCCTGTGAAGCTGCGTGGTCGGATGCACTGTGGATGTTAGTATACCATGTAGATGTAGATATCAAGCAACTTACGCGTCCAAGGCTGTCTCGAGATAGATCTCGCCCATTTGTTGCAGTAGAAGGTTGAGTAAGTTCTGCACATCCTTTGGCGTTTCGTTTCCAGGCGACAGTTCTAGCCCACGCCCAACACCTTCCGCCAACCACTTCAACATTCGCTTAGCGGTTTCTAGTGACAGTCTTCCATCTTCATCAGTTACTTCAATCTCCTTCTTCTCCTGCTGGTCTTCTTTGAGGCCAGCGATACGAAGAAGCGTTTTCTTTTGACTGGCTGGCAAATCAGTGCTCTCTAAACGGTCCATGTATGCATCTCGGGCAGACGCTGCGAGCTCCTTGCCTCGTTGCGCGAGCGATCCAAAGTACGATGTTGGCATCTTCCGCCGCCGAGAGTGATAGATGGTGAACTTGAGCAAAAGTGAGGAGTAAAGCTCCTCCAGATTCTTTTTTTCTCGCTCGATATACTTCTCTCCAATGAAATATGATGAGAAGAGCTCATCAAGCTGCTGATCGAGGGTGGCTGCAACCTGAGAGGTCACAGGTTCTGGGTGTTCAGTTAGACCATGCGATTTGAGATCCTCGACAAGCTGAGTAACGTAGCTTCTAGAAGCTTGCAATGAACGTAAAAAGGCCAGCGATGATAGCTCGCTCGCCTTGTCGAGAACCATCTCCAGCCGTTGTTGTATTGACTGTTGGAAGATTCGCTCCACAAATCTAATTAGAACCTCTTCATAGTATGGGAAAGCGCGTTTGATGATGGCAGATTCGTCTTGTACAGCAATCTTGACCTCATCGACGAGTGATTGCAGGGTAGGTTCGACACCTGGTGGCTCTGCATCTGGATCTTGCAGACGATCCCATGTCTCAGCATCCATGGATAGTTCTTCTGTGATGGATTGCGTGCGTTCAATGAAGAATGCATGCTGGTTGACGTAGGTCGCAATGACACTCGATCCCTCGTTGAAGCCCCTGAGTGCAACCGCGCAGTCGCGCATGCCGTTGTAGTTCGGGCGTCGATAACACTCATCGAATTTACTCAGCAGGTCCTGCTCCAAGTTCTCTAGAAACTTTTCGATAATCTCCTTCGTATTGTGCTTTGGTGCTTGGGGCCTCTTCTTGACACCATTGCGCGTATCGCCATTCGACTGCAGGCTGCTTTCAGGATCTAGGCGAATGCTAATTCGCAACAATTGACGCGCTATCTCGGCACATCGTACAATATCGCCGCTTCGCCGGTGGTCCTCGAGAATGTTCAGCTCGCCACGCTCACTGACCTCCTGCCAACACTCAATCAGGAACTTTGCATCCAACGCCCTCTTTCGTTGGCGATCTAGCTCTTCCAGTCGCTCGCCAATGCGCATGGCAACATTGCCTCCAGAGTCCGGTCCTCCATCGTCTCCACCGTTCAGCGAGCTGTCCAGCCTCTGGAAGCGGTCGATAGCCTGCTCGAGCCTCCTCCCTAGGGATTCAACGTTTTGATTGTGTTGTGCTTCGGCGCGTCGCACCGCGCCTGAAAGTTCATTCTCCTTCTCCTCGAGGTCCTCTGACAAGTTGTTGAGCCGTGTCAAGGCATGTTCGAATGTGCGGATGAGCGGTTTTGGGTCGAAGGCCTGCTGGCTGGGAACAATACCTGACTTGCGCGATGCAGGTACGGCGGCGTCAGAGAGGTCCTCGATAAAGTCCTTGACTATGAAGTCTTTGCTCTGTGAGGATTAGCCGGCGCCCAAGAGCTGTATATGCGCATGGAGTTTACCGAGAACTTGTCCAATGTGAACTGTGGCCCTCGTGATGTCCTTGAGGTTGTGTGAGTAAGGATCGAGCTCGTGTCTAGGCCAGATGCGGCGCGAACTGAGGGATCCATCTAACGGGTAGCCGCTTTGTTGGCGTGCGGGAGTGCTCGGTGTTCTCAACTTCTATCACAGCTCTCTATCGTCCACGGAGCTCCCCAAGGCCAGCTTTGGCGGTTATCGTGTACCATGGGGCGTGAATTCACGTCTATCAACAACACGGTAGGGCAAGTTTATTTATGCGCACAAAGTCGAGCACGTGGTGATGTAGCAACCGAGCCCAACACAGCAGTATCATGCATGGCACCGGCTGCAACGGTGGAGGTGGCTTGACCCCCGCGTCAACGCCCCTTGTCGACGTCTCGCCGAATGAGCGAATGACCCCATGCACCCAAATCTACACAACCACATACATCTCTTGCCTCTTCAGAAACAGAACCATGTACATCCTACGCTCGCATGCGTCGGCATCCACCCATGGCGATTGCGACAGCCAACACGTATGCCCAAGGCTGAGCCGGATAGGCACGCTTGGCTTACATAGTACTAGGCTCAGCAGCAACGCGGCCACGCCACACCTGCACCAGCCTCATTCAATCCTTCTTATGATCTCATCTCGCCTCTGTCCACACAATCGCAATGCCTATAGCCTGCGTTCTCTCTGTCTTTTAACTCACGTTTTATAGTCCAATTCGTTCTCTGTAGTTGCCCACCAATTTACTTTGTCCGCCGCAATGGCCGCCACTGGCCTCACACTCTCTGAAGAAGCCGCCTTCCGCCGAAAACAACTCTCCATCAAGCAGCGTGAAGACCTCCTGATCCCTTTTCTCCCCTCGGAACCCTCTAGTTCCTCCGAGTCGGCCAAATCTCGTGCTCGCCGTCGTTCTACGCAAAAAGCCAAACTTAACAAGAAACGCGGACCCTTCAAGTCGCTTCTTTTCTTCGCTACCTACCACTTCATCGCCCTTCTATTCAGCATCTTCTTCCGCTTTCGCCGCGCTTTTCGACTCGCATATACAAAATTTGTGTCGTTGCTCAAGTACCACCATCGGACGCCAGAGTTTATCGCCGGCGACGTCGCGCATTTGGAGAGGTTGCCCAAGCATCTGAGCGTAGTGGTAGAATTGAACGAGGATGGGGAGCAGCATGGAAACGCAGGCTTGGAAGGCCTAGTTAATGATGTGTGCGAGTTGGCTGCCTGGGCGAGCGCAGCCGGCATTGGATTTTTGAGCGTGTACGAACGAACAGGTCAGTCAGATTAGGACGAACTGACTAATGTACATGTATGCTGACGACATACTAGGTGTGCTTAAGAACTACCTACCTCAAACACACGCTAGTATAGAGAACACGCTCGAGTCGTATTTTGGTCCCAGTCGTAAACCAACTCTCTCTCTTCGTGCTCCTCATTTGAGCTCTTACTCGCCACCTACCACACCGCCCCAAACCGCCTCGCTGAATGGCGTTCACAAGGAAGACCGCCAGCATCTAACTGTTCTTCTTTTATCGGAGCACGATGGACGTGACACGATTGTCGACTTGACACGCACACTAGCCGAAATGGCACAGCGCGGCGATGTATGTCAGGAACAGATCAATATGGACTTGATTGACGCACAATTGAGCGACCATGTTAGCAGTGAGCCTGATCTTCTGATTTTGTTTAGCCCCACGGTACAATTGAAGGGCTATCCCCCGTGGCAGCTGAGATTGACTGAAATATTGTAAGTCTATTCCCCTCGCAAACTGTGCTCCCATACTAATCGGATTCAGTCACCTTCCCGACAACAAGGGCGTGAATTATCAGGTCTTTCTGAGAGCATTGTACAACTTTGCAAAGGTTGAGATGCGTCTTGGGCGATAAATGGATGTCAATAATTTGTACCTGTTTCCTACCTATACCCAGTGCTTTTATCAATACCAAACTGTGTCATCATTCAGCACACCAACGCTATAATATATATCATACAAATGCAACAAGTAACGTTTGCATAATTCATTGACAGATGAAGGGAGAGTTGACTCCTCACAAGTCGGGCTCGATAAATGTGGAGGTATCTTCGATGTGATAGATGCTGCTATCTACATCATATCTTCATGCCTGCTGTGCCCGCTTTTGTGCGTCACAGCCATCGAGAGTAATGCACCTAACACCTGTATTCGTAATAGGTCATCAAGTACATTGTCCACCCCACGAAAGAACCCATGCAACTAAGACCCAGACCATTTACTTGAGAGGAATGAAACGGGAAGAGTGAGTGGCACCGATACCTGGCCTTCCGTGTTTGACTGGCTTGCTATGCGGTTGTCAGTGTTCTGTTTTGCGAAGATTACTTTAGGGCTACACACTATGAGATGGAGAACTCTCCGAGGTAGTGGCCGACCATCTCGGGCTTGATTTCGACCTGGTTGAACTCCTTGCCGGAGTAGACACCGATGACGCTGCCAATCATCTCGGGGACGACGATCATGTCACGGAGATGGGTCTTGACAAGGTCAGGCTTCTCGTTGGGCTTGGCCTCTTGCTTCGACTTGCGAAGCTTCTTGATCAGACCCATGGGCTTGCGCTTAAGACCGCGGTTGAACCGTCTACGGGCACGGGCGTGAACGAGGTCACGGAGCTCCTCAGAGCCAAGGTCGAGGAGTCTGTTGTTGATCAGTACTACACTCCTGATCGTCGACAAGCAACAGCGCAATCTCATGCCACTGTTTTCGGAATAACGTACTGATCAAGATCGATACCGCGGTAGGAAAACTTGCGGAACGCTCTCTTCCTCTTAAGCTCTGTATGGTGTTTCGTCAGCCTAGATTCTACATATGTGCGATTCTCGAGGCCACGGTCGCACAGCGGTGAAGGAGCCAATGTTGAGAACAAGGGGAAGTGATTCGGGATCGATTGCGGTGCGTGCGGTCAAATGAAGGAATTGATTCGTAAATAAGGGTGAGCGTACCAGCAGCCTCCTCGGCGTTCTGTGTCGCGGTCAGCAAGTAGCACTTCATTGTTGAATAAGAGATCACTTACGTATTCGTTGTCAGCCATGATTGCGATCTGTCGAAGTAGCTAGACAGTGAACTTCGATGGTGTCGCGGGGTGGTTGTCGGTCGTCGAAGTTGGAGGTCGAATTGTCGTGGGCGGACAGGTGCGGTGGCTCGCTTAGCCAGTGGAGACTTGGCGAGTGGTCCGTGCACATATACACTCGCAAAACCAACGCCTTTGCACAGGATTCTTCATGGTCTGTATAATAGACATATTGACTGTAATAATGCATGAACTCTCTGCCTCGTTATAAGAGTCTCTTCTAGTTGTAGGAAATCCGTACATACCACCCTAGACTTGCCGAACGACAGCATGAAGTTTTGCGAAAGGAAGAATTGTGTTTCGAAGTTTAATTCATGGGTTTTGGTACGTTTTTTCTTGAAATTCACATTTTTCTGTCATAGGCTCAAAATGAGAGTGCACGGCTTCATTGGGTATCTTAGCAGACAAAGTATTGCCGCAGTATCTTCTCCATCTCCCACTGATTGCTCGCTCGACGTCTCTCAAATCCTCACATTCGTGCCGCATGATTCTCGTAATTTTTGAGAGGTTGCCCTGATCATACTCTGTAGACGAGACGCAACTGGCAATGCGCTTAATCGAAAAGACCGAAGCCCATGTCCTCGTCTGACTCCTCCTTCTCCTCTTCCTTCTCCTCCTCAGCTGGGGCAGCATCAGCAGCAGCACCGCCAGCGGCAGCACCGCCGGAAGAGGCGCCACCAGCACCACCAGATGGGACGGAGGCAAGCTTGGCGGAACCTTCAGCGATGAGCTGGAAATCGTAAGTGAATGCTCATTATGTTGTGAGGCTAGTAGCCTGCGCAGTGCATCGTACCTCGTTGATGTCCTTGCCCTCGAGCTCGCTGATGAGCTTCTCTAGGCGCTCGTCATCGGCTTCAATACCAACGGCACCGAGGACCTCCTGTCATATGTGTGAGATGTGAATTCCCAACAAGTCGTGTATGCTTGCTGACCTTGATATCCTTCGCGGAGGGCGAAGTGTTTCCACCGAGGCCGAGGAGAAGGTATGCTGCGAGGTGCTTCATTTTGACGTTTGGTAGTGGATGTCGTTTGATAAGAACAGGAGTTCAATCAATTTAACCTGCGCCTGTCAGTACGAATAAATAGATGGATCCATGCAAAGATTTGCGCACCGTTCTGACGGAGACTGAAACTGCAATGTTCGTCGTGGTTGGCGATCTGGAGGGACAGTCGGTCGAAAGTTCGCAAGAATATTGGTGATCATAGTGGGAGGCGCCTTACTGTGTTCGTCCCTAGCGTCTAAGTCAGGCTTGGCGGCCCAGAACTATAAGAACAGCAGCTTGCGCCGCCACTGTAAACCTGTTCTCGTCGGCTGCCCTCGCCTCCCAGCAGATTCACAGCCGCGTGTTCCGCTTCCTCCCGCGCTCGCGATCTCCCTACTGCCGGCTTATTAAATTCCTATTACTGTGCATGAAAGCATGTACAACTTTTACACTCGAAACGGCCGGTAACACTGAGTCAAGCGCTTATCAGCTGCCTACAATGAGTGTCAGTACAGCGCCTTCCACGGCGATAGCCTTGGTATACTAATGAGAGGATTTAGGCCTTCAGGGACATAATGTCAATAGTGGATCCCACTACAACAAAGACAACAACACCAGCATCTAGACAAGGCGCACCCAGCGGAGCGCCCAAGGCTGTTCCGCGGCCCACCGGAGGAGCAAATGGTGCGGCTCCGAGCCCCCAGCTCAAGCGAAAGGCATCCGGCCCCGTGGAAAACAGTCAGATCAAGCTCCAGAAGAAGGACGGTCCCAGCCAACCAGCGCCAGCCAACAATGCAGTACGTCCAACAGCGACGCCCGGCGTATCACGGCCAAACCCACCAACCACGAACACGGCTGTTCCATACCGTGGCACAGCAGCACCAACAGGCACAAAGGCTGCAAGTTCAGTAGTGAGGAAACCAATTACGCAAGCAAGTGGCTCAACTGCTGTGCCCAAGACAGCCACGTTTGCTCCAAAGTCACCTGCGCCAGCTGCCTCTTCGTCAACAGCCTCGTCTGCCGCTCCAAAGAAAGGATATCTGGCTCTGCTCCAGAAAGCGAAAGAGAAGGATGCAACAAAGCCTGTTGCCCCTCCAGTTCAGAATGGACCGACTAAAATTCTGACGAAGAAAGAGCGCTTGGCACTCAAGGCCAGTGCTAGTGCTAAAGGAAAGAAACCCGGTGTAGGACTGCCAACAAGACCAGCTGACGCCAAAGGCGTTGCGTCGCAAGAGAAAAAGAAGGCAGTTGATGTGGGCTATCAAGGCACTGCTCGTCCTACCAAACCAGTAGCACCAGCCGGGTATAAAGGAACTGCACGGCCAGCGAGTGCACCCGCATCGACTAGTCGAAATGGAACACCTGTTGCGAAATCGAAGCCCAAGTCAACAAAGCGAGGCAACGATGGGTACGCCAACTGGTCTGACCTCGACGATGTAGATGACGAAGATGATTACGAATCCGACGCTTCATCTGACATGGAGGCGGGCATGTGGGACGTCGAAGAGGAGGATGAGCTTGCTTTGAGGACTGCAAAGAAGGAGGATGCCGAGGCCCTTGCCGAAGAGATCAGGCTCAAACGCGAGAAAGAGGAACGAAAACGAAAGCTAATGGGTTTATCGAAACAAGCTGCAGCCAAGAGAAAGTATTAGGTTGTTCTGTCAATATTTCTGAGCAGGCGTTAGGGATTATGATTACACGGCATACCATATGGGGCGTTCCTTCTGTATTTCGGCAATTGCATAGTCCGGAGCGCGCATCTCTTGGGGAGGTGTACTTTTTCAGCATAGCGCACTCGATGACTACGGTCAACCACAGTACGACCATGGCTCTTTCATATCCGTAGATGTTCTAGACGAGCCTTCAGATGGCATGCAGCAACGAAGGGCCTTTGGATCGGATATCAATTATATAGCCAATAATGGTACGCTGTACACAACTTGGCAGTTTTCCAAGACAACCGACTTGTTCATTTAGCGATTTCCTGATGCTTGACACGTGCGCTTTCACAGGGTGCTGGTCCGAAGTGAAGCAGATCATCACTCTCATGTAATATCTACCCGCTGTTTGTGAAGTAAGCATCCTGAACACTTCACTCGCAAACGCTGGACGGTCACGTAAGATAGATGACCGCCACACGTCAAGTCTGCTCGTACATCAATAGTGCCTTCCAGGGTACAAGCTCACCCGACGATATATACTCTTCTCTCATGCACATCCACTGACGCTTTCTCAACACCATTGCACCAAGCAGCACTGACTTGTGGGATCAGGAGCATGCCAGAATTTCTCCAGCGTCTTCGGCACTCGCTTCAACATCATCCACGCGATAAATCACACCTGAACATGACAGCCATTCCCACATACCAACGTCATGAACGCGAAGAACACATTGATGATGTGAGGTACGAACTGGACGGCCAAAGTCAGATGAGCAGCCTGCCAACACTCCCTGTAATCGAAGATATGGGCCTACTTATCTCTACGAGATATCCAAATCCGGATGCATTTTGGAACAGCATGATGGTAGAAGGTAGTAACATCTATATCCCACGAAGTAGACTATCGTCACTAGGACTTCAGCTGGAAACAAAGCATGCTAAGCCCTCCGATACAGGATATGCCCAGTCCAAGGAGGACGTACACAATACAAATATTGTGGGGGAGAACAGCAGCAAAGGCAAGCAGCAGGCAACATTTCTGAGAGCGCATGGAAAGAAACACATCAACAGTAACGGTAGACCCGCCGAAAACGATCTGACTGTCATGCATCACAGTTTGCCCGAACATATAGATATGTATCTGAGCCCTCTGCGGCAGGACGGAACACGAGACTCATTATTGCCTGTGAACAGGGGATGGGATGAGATCATGGGCCGTTCGCGCCCTCCCAACAGCTCAAAATACCTCGGGGAGAGCCTTGCCGTTATTCGTGAGGTGTCAAATCTACCACAGGGTCTCCCAGGTCGCCAGAGCCCTCTACCTTCTCATGCGCCGCAGGGCCCAGAAGGGTTTGCTTCGAATTACGACACTGTTGGCTACCCTGGTGCGAACGGTACCACGCAAGAGCGCGTGAATGGTGATAAGGTGGTCAACGGACAGGTAGATCTGTCCTTGTCCACGCGAGAAGCAGGCATGGTTCCGAATTTCAATTACTCCATTGATTCCAGTGCTTTATACGACCCTTCGACAGATGCAAACCACACCCGCAATCTCTAACTAAAGCAGTACGAGAAAATAGACTCGAAGATGGAACCGAGCAGAAACAGCAAACCTTGGCAGCGGTCTTCCCTTCCCGCACTCTTGGTGATTCTAAATTTGGACTCGATTCCCAGAATCAACTGTCATCAGTTCCCACAGGGAATAATGGAATAAGGGAGCGTATCGAGCGAGGACAACGAACACTAACCGTTGCTAATGCTCTGGGTGACGAATTGGATCTACCCAACGGCATTTCGTCCTCTGTTCACAGCTCTTCCGCTTCTCCTAGCTGCCTCTACAGCCCTACATTTCCGATGGACGATGTCGTCACTCAACAGATAGAGCCTCTACTCCGCGAAGTCCTAAGCAAGCCTGAGGTCGACCTTTGCCAACAAATCGTCGCAAATTCGCCCAAGCCAACAGCTGGGACTGCCACCAACCACTTGACGAGTAAAAATAGCCACCACCGCTCAGACCATCTCATCCGCTGCCTCCACACTATCATTCACCACCTCCAAGACCGCAACACCTACCTCCAAGACCAGCTCCTCCCCCCAGCTCAGCGCCGCCCTGAAGAAAAAGACGCTCACCACCGACGTGCTTAGCGTCGAAGTTCAGAATCTCGGCGACCAAGTCCGCGAAGTCAGTGCGGCTGTCGACTTTGGTAACAAAGTCCTTGCAGGATGCTGGGCCCGGGATTACGAAATGTGGCGCACGCTAGCAACTATTCGGGAAAAACGACAGCTAAGACGTGGCGCATTACTAAGGCAGTTGACGAGTCGAGTGCCTCTTCCCATCTCTGATCTGGTGAGGGAAGGTGTGTTGTCTCCGTACCATAGCGAAGATGCTTCGCCTGCGAGGCAGCATGCGTTGACGGAACGGGAACTCGACGCGTTGACGGATATGGCGAATCGGAATGTACACATCGTCAGGGGGGGGGGGGGGGACTTTGAAGATATGATCGAGAAGGTGCTTGCGTGTAAGAGTAGGTTCGATGCCTTTCCTGCAGTCGAGAGAGTAGAGGGATGTCTGACATGGGTTTCGATTCTGGCATACGTTCGCTTAGGATATTATTGGTTTACCTGTTGCAATAGGCTTTTTTTCTGCCTTTGATAATAGTGCTCCTTACCGTATTTCATCAACACATTTACAACGTTGGCATGAGACTATGATACACAGTTTTGTCAACTGAGCTGACTGGAACTTCACCGCATCGTCAATAACAAGGGACAGTAAAGTCAGCAAGTCCTCGCTGTTAGGAATTTTATTACACACAGTCTATCATGCTGCGACTAGTACAGTTGCTCAATCATCGCCGTTCTGTTGGACTTGGAAGTTCTGCTCGGTAAGCATCCCCCATCACTTCCGCAGGCGGTTCTTTATCCTGTATCTCATAACGTTGTTTTCCGCTCGTCTCCACAATATTCTGGCCCGTCATCTCCGGGCGTTCCTCGCTCGTCAGCTCCATTGATACCGGCTCGTTGGCCCGCTTTCTTCGACGCCACAACAGCCAGCCTGCAGCTAACGCCATTGCTGCGCCGCCACTTAAACCAACCCCCAAACCGATCGAGAGCGAAGAAGAAGATATTGAATGTGATGTGAAAGAGGATCCAGTTGCTCCTGTATTGGTTAAGCTGGTAGCGCTGGATGCCGGGGGTAGCGCAGTTGAGTTTGGAGACCGTGTTGCTGACGAGGCCCTCAAAGTTGCGATTGGAAACGGTGTGCCCGAATACAGAGCTGTTGTATAGACTACAGGTGCCGGTGCCTTGAATACGAGATCGGTGATATTACAACATGTTATGTTCGCGCGATTGATACGATCTTCGGGTGGTGCGGCCACTCCTGTATTGCAGCACCACGTGTTAGGTTCCGGGCACTGGAATATGAGATGATTGTTCCCCTCTCCGAGCCAGTCAGTACTCGACTATTAGAGTATACAGATCTACATACTGTTCGCTTTATCACAATATGTTCCACAGCTAGGGTCCTTGAATGTCGGGTCGGTACAACCAAAAAACCACACAAAATTCGTCAATTCATTGGCGGCCGGGTCGCGGCATAGGCCATTGGTTAGGCATTGATCGTCTGGGTCACAGCAGGAGGTGAATCGCCCTTCTGCAATGGCGGTATGATTGCAGGGAAGAGCCCGTCGTGCTTTAGTGCCATTGCGTAGGTAACAAGCCATGTTGTAAGTAGTTTTCGGGCTGGTGTAGTCGGCGAATGTGTAAAATGATACAAGTTAGGGCGATTGGCGAGACTATATCGCCTGGCAGGATTGATTCTACCTAAAATAATTTAGGATGCGACCCTGGCCCCCATAACATGCTTAGGACGTATTTCGTATTCTGATTTCCACTTCCTTGTCCTAGTCTATCTGACCAATGAGGTATGCCAGGAACAGAATAGGTGGCGTTCGCCAGCCAGTAGCGTTGGGCCTAGAAATTGTGCTGCACCGGTAGTATTACCACTCCTGGGGACTACACCGTGCCGGTGAAATGTTGTTCACTTGGTATGGAATCATTGCACTGCTTTGCAACTGAACGTTGAGTACCTCACAAACTACTGAATGGGGCTTATTTTTTTCCCTGAGTTCCTCCGGTTTGCCAAGAGGGTTCGATGGGTTAGTATAATGCCTGCGGCCAGCGGAGCGAGGTTAAATTTGAGTTGGGTAATTATCGAAACCTCTATCCAATGAACAGTGACGCTATCAGTCATGCTTTTCCTTCGGCAGGGATACGAGCGATGATTGCCAAGTAGCTGGGTGTCCAGGTGCCTGGGAGCTTACAGGCTGCCGAGCATGGGGTCTGAAATGTCAATTATTCCCACTTGGCACATTACCGGGCTGTAGAATTGCATCTCATCCTCGCCCAAACCTCGTCATGCCAGCGGGTCATGTGTCTTTCAACCCTTCACCTCGATTATTAGCCTCGTCATACTCTCACGCACTCAAATCATAAGGATAACATCTCAGTTTAGACCAACGCAGGTTGATTTGCTGTTCAGAGAAGCGTCTCTTCAACTTGACACCTGGCGATGGTTGCTATGTTCTGGGTTTGGAACAACCAATACTGATATAATTCGTAAACGATGGCGACCTTCAATCAGTCTCATCAGAAAAGTCCGGAACGCGTGTGAAAATCTGGAATAATGACATGCCTTGTCCACGTTGTAGACATAGCATTTCTAGGGTTTGTTTTAGACCGCCATGTTCGTGATATCACGATAAAGGAACAGTTTCCGTGAAGAAACAAAGCTGAGACTTTAGTGGGGCTATGGCAATGAGACGGCAAATCATTTCTCGATTGGCTACTTCGAGTCGCCTGGTGTATTTGGATGCGCCGCTAGGAATAAGGGCTATTTGAGGCGAATGTGGGTTCCTCTGCGATCTAATGTTCTCCGCGACAAGCCCGATCGCTAAATGCATGCTGTGCGTTTGTGGGCCAACACCACCTATCAATCCTCGATGCCTGCAAACCGCATCACAGTTATCATCCGATCACCCATGTGTGTCAGACGACACAAACGTGGAGACGCGCGCTTGCTGATTGTCCGTAGATCGATCGACGACGCAAGTCTGGGTCTGGTTCCCCGCTTCGCGTTTTGGGATGGGTCGTTCTTTGGGGCCTGCAGCTAATCAATCTGCCGGGCTGCACACCATCATCAGCTCGGCTTTGGCGTTCAATAAGGCTGAAGCAATGCTTAGACCGTCCTTCTATTATCGGTAACGGCCCGCACGGCATCTGGCGTGAACCGAGACGACGCTACACGGGCGAGGAGGGTGGCAATTGGGCCCCGTTAACCCGATTTTTCACATCAATCCTTTCAATACTCACTCGCCTCTCCAAAATACGCCAGCCCCGTCTGGCAACATCGCTGCGCCTCCATGATTGTCCTTGGTGTTGATGTGCACATGATTCTCAGCAGACGGCCCCTGTTGACATTTTGATTCGTTTGGCCACTCCAAAACAGGCACATCCCTTCAGCGTGGAATAAATAGCCGCCTTGACGATATTGATGCCTGTTTTGCGGCTCCGTGGAAGATATAGCCCGAGAACGTGGGTTGTGGCGTGGTTCGGGGTTCGTTCACGGCCAACGATGGCAAGCGCTTGACTTGCATCATGTCGCAGCCCGATACCCAGTGAGATCACTCGAATATGTTTAGCTTTTACTTTCGTTTTGGGGTCTTGATGACAGAACATCGAGGCAATGGCGCCAAAGCCGAGATGG
This sequence comes from Ophiosphaerella korrae, assembly GCA_028456385.1. NCBI lineage: Eukaryota > Fungi > Ascomycota > Dothideomycetes > Pleosporales > Phaeosphaeriaceae > Ophiosphaerella > Ophiosphaerella korrae. The sequence continues at coordinate 107,739 of JALNQF010000047.1, read as the reverse complement.
ATGGTGAACGCAAGATATATGGTTCGCAGGGAGCCCATCGAGGCCCCGTAATTCCCCTGTCTTGTTTTGAAGCATTATTCTTGCTCTACTGCCCGTGTTATTCCTACATTTGTTCTTTCCAGATCTTAATCGTGATTCGCAGAAAACCAAAAGAGGTTTAGCAGCTCCGAGGTTAGCGAACAACACCTTATGTCAATGTCGTCGTCTCCGCCCCCGGGTAGTGTTGAAGGATATAGCTCCTTGTATAAACACATCGCCTTCCGTCCTGAGGTTGGCCTCTTCCGCCGATTCGGGGCTTTCTGGGCCAAGAAACTGCACGACGATACCAGCGAAGTTTTGGCATGTCTGACAGTTTTGAACGGGGAGCTTGAGAAATGCCCCGATTTGGATGCGAAAACCGTCTTGGACTGTCCCTTCAGATTTCTGAAAGAAAAGAGTTCGGAAGAGTATCCGGATGGAGACAATCGGTATAAGCTCTTGTTGACAGCTTGGGGTGATTATGATCGCGCCCTAGTGAGATATGGTATGTTTGTCAGCTCCAGGGCCGACTGAAGTTGACGTCAGGCTAGGCGAGACACTGTGCATGAGCGAGAAAATCATGAATTTGCCAACGCAAAACTCTTTCAGTACGAAGTTGTTGGCCGAGTGGAAGCTACCATACTTCAAGCCCATCTTCGTTCACAATGCTAGCGAGGCCGAGTTTGTTCCAACAGGGGAAAAGGCAGAAACGTACCAGGGCGATCCCGACACGACAGACACGTGTGCTTGGAAAGCGATACCCAATTCAGACCTCCTGACTGCTTGGTTCGTGAAGTCAAGTCCGTGGATTGACAAGCACATCCTGAATCGATGGCGTGCACCCGTCCACAAGACGACTCAATCGACTGTTCCTTTAGAGGTGATCAGCATGCGAGGTGAACTCATCGTAGGCACCATGGATATGGTGAGCTGTCTGCTTGCGTCGGGCTTGCTCGTTGGCACCGTCGCGGCGCTGGCTTACGCTCGTCCATTATGGCTTCGCATTTTGATCATGGGCTTGCTTGGTACTCTGTTTGCGGGTCTGCTGAAACTGATGGCGGGTACTCCGACTCGTGCAGAGGTATTTGGGGCAACAGCGGCGTTCTATGCTGTGATGGCAGTATTCGTGGGCTCAACAAGTAACAGCTGTGCTTGTGCTTGAGCAGGTGTTGTGGTGAGGGAGAGTGTCAAAGGGATGGCGGTTACTCGTCCCTAGGCGCGTGCGTTATCAGGCAACCATCTAACCACATCGAGACCATACTCCCAGTCCTTCCCTCGTTCTCTTCTTGCTTATTTGTTTCGAATTCCAGTTACTATTATTCTTTTGAGTTCTTTGTTTCAAGATCTCCCTGTGTCTCTGCGTTTTGGCGAATATTATACAGATTTGTGCGCTGGTCGCGCACCTGCTTTCCAGTTATGCACAGATTGTGCCATGTCTCACTCAGCCTCAACATCAATGACCCCATATCGTGCAGGGACACGCAGCAGACTTGCAAAACAATTCCACTTGTCGTGTACCGCACACCGCCGCTGTTATCCCCCAGGGCACATGCGTTATGACCGTCCGTCCATGCCACGATTACGCTGGTCCCAGCCGCTGCACCCAAAACTGCTACAGGCCTCGCAACGTGCCTCACAACGTCAAGTCATTTATTCTCCGCCATAAATCCTCATCTGGGGTGAAGCCTATCCATAACAGTGGCTGACTAGCCGTGAAAGGGATGACCAACGGTATTTTACTTTTGTCGTGTCTTCCCTGCGTCAATTTCCGGTCAACAGTAAGCTCTTCTAGATTCAGTCGCGCTGTTAGTCTCGTACATGCAGCAACAGCACGCCAGTCCTCATTCGGGCTAGAAGACGAGTGTTAGCAGCCTCCCACAAGAAACAAAAGCCAATATTCCAGCCTGGATACTAATATAAATTGAATCTGCAGGACCACTTCTACTTGATCCACTTTCCCTCCACTCTAACACTTACTTGAATCACTTTCTCTTCCGTTTCTCCCCCCCCCCCCCCCAAAATTACCGCTCATAATGCCTGGCTTTCCAAAATATTTTATGATCTCTGGGCCTGGTCTGAAGCGTATGCTGCTTACTAAGAGGAGCCAATTGATACTCATAAATTTCAGCTCCATTCAAGGATGAATGTCTACCAAAACGCAAGGTAGCAAGCAATCCCCCCAAGACAAACCCTTCGAAACCTCAAAGCCCACCTGAGCAAAAAACTCAACCGTCGTCTCAGTAACTGTCGACTAAAATGGTATAATTACATATCCAATTGAGCCAGCATCCAAATCCTGACTGTTCCAGGTACTGATTAACAACTCGATATCTATTTCGCGTTGTCAGGCGCGATGGGACTCCTCTGAGTCGGTGTTATCAATAATCAAAAGCTACATGGGTGTGTTTGCAAGGAGGGGAATAGATTGTTCGTTGATCGGACTATATATGTGAATAATAAAGCAATTCCCATTTGACACAATCGTGTCCAAAGTCAACCCTTGCGTTCGTCATCATCCCATGAGACCAATTAGCTAGCGGGTGACGCGCGCTCGGAATGTATCTGACTCGTTCCAACCCCCCCCCCCCCCCAAATCTGACCGGTAAGGTGAGCGTTGTAGTGCTACGTTGCGCCCCTGTGCGTGCCCGCTCTGCACCATCCAATATATCTACTGGCTCGTGTATACTCGGCAAATCACATCCTCTATAGGTCGTTTCCTAGACTACCCCAGCCACCCCTGCTTCATCCTGAGACCCGGGCTTTGAATAAGTGGCCAAGAATAAAAGAGTTGTGTGCAGTGCATACCTACCGGTGAGTCATCGTTAGTTATCCAAGGGGCCCGGCTAGCGACCATGCGGGTGGTCAATGGGTTTGTAGGTTCTTACTCAAATAGACTAAAGCTCTATAGCTCGCTATCCACACTTTGTCTGTGCATAGGGAGCTATTTCCCACACGTCAAATTATTCTTCGTTTGAGCGAGCGCTAGGTCCACTGAACCGCGACTTGTATTTTTTCCCATTTCCTTTTGTTTTGGTGGCGGGTGCTCTTCCCCGTCGCCTCCCGGTATTCATGCGCCTACCTATAACAGGTCTAGCGAAATGAGACTACACAGCGCCATGTAAACCTTAGATATCACGAAAGGCCGCCGGACCTTTCGCCTATAAAGCTTCTAGGTTGCCAGGCTGTCAGCACATTCATCACTTCATCATTCCCTCAAGTATTTCCAGTCTTTTCATACAATATGGGCACGAATATCCCAATCCTTAGGCCCCGTCCTATAAGTACGACAACCTGGAGCTCCTCAGGTTCCAGATTACTGACACCAGACAGCTGTTACCGAGTACACAGCCAACCCTCCGTCCAGCAATGGCCCCAGTCCACCTCCTGGTAACAGTGCCCAGAATCATGACTCGTCTGACGAGCCTGGAAACAACTCTCCGGTAGAAGGCAAAAATAGTACTACATCGGGTACACCCGAAGGCTCTGGAAATTAGAGGGCTATCATGGAAGACTGGGTATGTCATGATGCTATACCGTGGTGTACCCCTGAACCGCATCACTGACAAGCCAGACAGGCACTGAGATTCATATGGGCCCTTATAATGAGGTGAAAACGCGTTAAACACACTCTTTACGGTTTGAGTTGAATTATCGCCGCGATAATTGATTGTATGGTCGAGAATGATTAGGTAGTTGAATGATAACACGCGTAGCACCATTGCATGATCACTATAGGCTCCATGTTTAATTTATGCCCTTTCTGACATTACAGCAGTAGAAAAGAATGTATAGAATTGCTCCATGTATGGCTATATAGCATCACAATTTGTTCTGAGCATTGAGTATGGTGTTGACGATAGCTGACAAACCTTTCAGGGACGCCTTTTGACCAGATCAGGTCCCCTTTCGTACCTGGACGCATACTGCAGGCATAGTGTTGACCTTCTTTCAACTGAATAGCCCCTGGAAACAATGATACAACGTGCATGAATGAGCAAATTCTATGCCCTGTCCCCCTATCTGGGCCCTGGGCGTTGAGAACGCCATGTGATATGATGTAGAACGTGCCTCCCATATATTCTGATATGTACCATATGCACCGACGCAATTCTTGAAGTTATGTGGACGTTGGGGCGCGCCAATTGGAGCGTTCTAAGAGCAGATGTGGGGGTAAGATGCTACTGGACAGCATGTGCATGCGAGGGCTTTGTGGACGCTCCTTCGATTAGCGAGAGCGCGTTCGGCAAATGGAATCGGCTGTTGTAGCGGCTCGGTCGGACGGCTCGAAATGAAGTTATAAGACTGCGTTAGGTTGCTTTAAAACGGTGGAAAAAGCAGTCAGACTTTTCGTTCCTACTAGATAAAGCGTGGAGACTGCACCTTGTGTTGACCTGAGGCCGACTGGCCAGGCCTAGGACACCTTCCAACGGCGCAGCTGGGCTTAAGAGGCCAGCCTGTAACAAAATCATGGCTTTGTACTGCTCGCTCTAGAGCTTTGAAAGAGATGGCAGTCCTACGGACGAAAAGAAAACCGCGAGTGGCAGAGAAATGCGAAAAATTTGAGAGGAAGGTGGGGGTAGGGCGGAATTGCAGTGCAAGGTAGGAATCGCAAACACAACAGAGTCGGAGCCACAGGTAGGCTGATAGCGCCCACCCTCCCCGGAACGGATGAATAGGGGACCGTGTGCCGTCCTAGCCACTCCTATACCGCCTTGAGGCATCAACACGGCTGCCCATGTCCTCAACATAAATCAGAAATGTGCCCAGACCGCGGATCTTCTACGAGCTTCTGTGGTAGCTTGCTGGCATGAGATCCAGCAACGGCCTGTTCGTGCGCCACCGAGAGACAGCAGTTGTGAATCGCCAGTGCCTTCGACGAGGATATTGGAGTACGAGACAACCCGAGGACACGGTGCCCCCTCGACACCGTTCGACGCGTTCGACACTCGACGCGCTATATGCGCTAATCGCGGAATTGTTTCATGGATCCGGTGGCCGACAAACACAGCCAATAGTAGGGGTCTAGGGAGGGCCCTGTAAACAACAATATGCAAATACCTGCAGCGTAATTGCATCGCTATGGGCTAGTCGTTGAGCTTGACTGTATCCGTCTTCACCGCTTGTGCCACAGATGTTTCGGCATTATCAGAGCAGGGATGGGGGGGGGGGGGGGGGGGGTTGGAGGGGACAGGTCTGTGACATGGATATCTGTTGTGCTCTCGGATGATCCCTACCTTCATACGAACAGGCGTCCGTGACCAATCGATGACCGTCAATAAGGGAACGTCAGCGAGTCGAGGCCATTCCATCTTAGCCAGAAGCCATCCGCTTGCCAACACTTCGCTTTCGTGTCTTCTGGGTAAGCCTACATTAGGTCGGAGGAGATAAGCCGGTAAATCGCTTAGCAAGATATGTTTTGGCAGCCAATGGATGAAACCTTTGTATCTGGTCACTTATGACAAGCCTAGTTTTTCTGCCGGTTGAAATAACACCAGAGACGAATGACGTATGGCCATATCTTTATCAAGTGGATATGAAACTTCACCATGGTATTTAAGCCTGTGTATTGGCTTTCAAGCAATCACATCAGCACACATAGGGGAGCGAGGGGGAGGGGGCACATGCAATGCCGGACAGCCCCTTACATGGCTCCCAAAGCAACTTCTGCTGCTGGAGCACAAGGAGTATATTTATCAACGCATCTTTCGCAATTGAGGATTTGCTCCAAGCTAAGTCGAGCAAATTGTGCATGTCTACTCAATCCAAACGACCAATCATATCTGGTATCCAAACGATGTCGTGGATGACCCTAGCGGTACTACCGGGCCTTTAGATCTCTGGCCGGGACTAAAGGACCTATCATATATCATATGTAGTGCATCTTTGCAAAGCTACAGTGTTTGACAGTAGGCAGACGTGTTGCGGCGGGCGCAAGCGAATTCAAAGGTATTCTGGCAGTATCCTTGCGCCTACTGATTCCTATCCCCTTCCGTTGTAGGCGGTACCATTCCTTTGAACGCAACTATTGTACTGGTAATAATTAAAAAGGTCTTGCTTCAGTGGCCCAACCAGTCTGTTGATGGCAGAAAGCTGCTAGTAGAAATGCTGCCATGACGATAGTCTTGTAGTACAACTCATCTCATGTCGTGACATGCTTTTGACCAAAAATTGTACTTGTACCCAAAGGGGCTATATCTCAGGCATCGGCGGCTGAATTGGATGTGCGATGATGTTGAAATAAGAACGGGACGAGGCGCGATAGTCGTCGGGGGACCCACAGGAACTAGGATTGAGAGAAGAACGGGGTGCGTAATAGCTCGTAATGGGGCCTCGGTAGAATGAATTACGGGTCGGGGTAGGCCTGTTCAAAACGAGATGGGTGTCCTTGCGACGCGGGTGGATCGAAAGACGGGCCGCAGAGAACGTGTGGGGATGCGTGAATGCTGGACAATCATATCAATATTCGCGTGTTCTCACGTACCACTTGAGTTGCGAAGTATTTAATGCTCGACAGTGGGTAGTCTTCGTATTAAATGAGCAAGCCGCTATTTGAAAGGAAGTCTTTCATAAAAATACTTGTAAGAATATATTTGAAATGCCACAGGGACTTGAATCAAGTGCAGTAATCGACAAGCGTTGGAGTACAGAGTGTGAAGGAATCGAGATGGAGCCAAAAAAGACGAGAAATTGGCCAGAGGTGCTCCTCACGTGATAAACGGCGGCCTCCTCTAAGCCACACTGTCCTGGAGCCTATCCGTTGCCAGTCAGAACCCCTACTATATGCACTCCTGTTTATCATGCTTCCACCCCAACTGGACGCAATCTTGTTAGCTACTAGGTTACCGTTTCAGAACCCCATGATAAACGATCAGCACTGGCATAGACCGTAAAAGAAAAATCCCAAACTCCTCACCCCAGTCGTTGAAAGCTACCTAGCCCTAACAGAATAATGCCTAAGCTACGCGAAGCCAGGTGGAGGAGGACTTCGTCGAGACTGTTTTATTGCGCGCTCCGTGTACGCTCTATTGGTAAAAGCGCAATTGAACCATGGCTAATGGCTGGGTCATTTCAAGCTCTGGTCTAGCAGAATTCGGGCCAGCTGGTGATGCTAGAACATGCTACCCAACCAAAATCCCCGGATCTTCCTTCTCGCGGCTAGTCCCTTCCTGTTCACCGGTGAGCATGGCAGAGTCATGAACAAACTTTGACATGAGGCTGGCACATCCCCGAAGTGCCCGTTCCTGGCCGGAGCGAGAGTCTTGGGGCCCCACCCGAAATAATTATTGTCGGAAAAACGTATTGATGGCTTAAGTGCGATGGTCAAGCGAATATTAGCCTGAGAACGCCTCATGTTGGCCCATTGTGGTGTTTGAAACCCATGCTTCCATTGTTATTTGTGGGCTCCCTCGGCAGCCTTTGCTGGTTCATGTGGTAGGTACGCTTGAAAAGGCAAACCGACAGTTTCATCTTTATGGCGGCCATGTTGGGCAGATGCTGTTGAGTTGCTTGCTGGTCCCGCATGCGGCCAGTGCGCCTAGTAGCCCGAAACGTGCCGGATTGGAATGTTGTCTGCCCATCGCTTTCCCAAATCCAAGGCGGAAAGAGAGCGACAAAGGTCAACCGTATGCGCCGTGTAAGGCTGTAAGGGTCAGATCCCTCGCGTTTGCGAGCCGGCGCTGGGTCCAGGGATCATGTCGTGAGACTCGAGGAGTCGCGTAGTCGGTACGTTGGGCGCCTATTTATTGTTTGTCGCGGGGACCTGCAATGGATTTTCATTTTTTTAAACCGTTGTCAACGTTTTACCCCATGAGTTTAGACCGATGCCCCTTGGTGTGTGGATAGGCGTTCTAACAAGGAGCTATCGATTGTCTGTGTGATGAGACAATCGATACAGATTCTCTGGAAACAAATGACTCCAAATGCTCTTTTGATATCAACAAGATTCTGTCTCTCCCATCATCGCATTTTTGTTATTTGTTCAGGCTTATGAACAAGGAAGCCCACAGAAATGAGAGGTTGTGACGTTTTTTTGGTTGTCGAAGATGTTGGGGAACCGGTATCGGAGGCTTGACTGCACGGTGCGGTCGTTTTGTCACATGACACATACTGATGGCGGTGGTTTTACAAGAGAGAATAGAAATATATGTATCTGATATACCTTAGCAGACAGGCGAAGGCGTTATAGGAGTAAGGTTCAAATTAACATCATTGCCGCTAAACTCCAAGTGTGCCAAAGTTTGTGCCAAACCCAACGATAGCATCATTTCCCTGTGGTCGGAGCCATCATAGAGTTTAGGATTCACGCTTCTTGGGATCATGTAGGTATCCATGAACTAAATGGGACTCAAACTTAGATTGTATTGAGTGCTCGAGAGCAAGGCTGCTCGATGATGTTATAGGTGTCATATGATAGGTCTCGGGGTGAGAGGATCGTGATGTTTTCAATTGGTTGGCCCGCAAGCTGAAAGGTCACTAAGGTTTCCACACAGCTGTAGCTCTTTCGTATCTATAAAGGCTGATTCGCATAACTTGCCATTGCTAGAATAACGCCTAGGAACACATCCATGCGCCATCCTTCAAACATCTCAGTGTTCAAGGCTGGCGCACATGATATTCACCGTTCGACGCCATCTTCATGCAACACCAAGAAACTCCGCACGTTGATCGACAGCGCTACTGGCAGATGCTGTGTGACAGAACTGTTACTTCGCCTGATTCATGCATCAGCCGCGTCCGTCCACGCCGAAATGCGCAATATGCTTTGTGGATGTAAGAAAGTGCTGACGCGCATGATTTGCTCACATGCCAATACCAAGACATCTATTCGGTTCATTCGACAAGGATCGATCACATAGACTGCCAGATCGGGACACAGTATCGTGAGTGAGAAAAAGAGCTGGATCAAGCGGTTCTGCGTGATAGCCCGATAACTGTGACGGATGCAATGCGCTCCTGATGCATCCGGTGACTGTGCATCTGACTATGTTGTCCTGGTTTTCCAGACTTGACTCTCAGGGCCAAATTGTAGTTCCCAGTCGATGACGAATCAAAAGTCTCCGCGCCCTCGCCCTCGCCCTCTTCCTCTTCCGCCCCGTTTCTTGCGGTCCCAATTGCCTCTGAAGCCTCGACCCCCTCCGTGCCCACCCCGATCATCTCGCTCGCGCTCCTCTTCTTCTCTCTTCATCATCTCACGCTCCCTCTCGGCACGCTCTGCTTCTATCTCCTCGGGACTCTTCTCTATGCGCACCTCTGGTTTCTTAAGGTCTGTTGGGAATCTGGCATGTGCGCCATACTTGCAGTTCTTGCCCTCAGGACAGAAACCACACAGATAGAACGGGCAGAGCTTCTCTTTCTTATTGTGTTTGAGGGCACAGTGAGGACCGAGAGGACAGAAGCCACGATCGTAATGCGGACATGAAGGGCGCTTGGCTTCGGGGTCGATGTGTAGGTATAGGCAGTCGTCGCCGTTCGAGCAGGTCTGGGTGCGTGCGTAGTATGAACACTCAGGCATTCGTCGCAAATTATACTCGTGCAGGAACTCGCAAGTCTCGCCCTTCTTACAAAGGCCTCGCAGCCAATGCTTGCAGACTAGACTAAAAGGATATTTGTGAGCCTCGGAAGTCAGACGTGATTTTTATAGTGACTACATACTTGCTATAGGATGAAGACACATGGTGCCTGTCTGAACACCGGTTACCCAAGGGGCAGTGACCTTGCATATATGCTTTGCATGATGGCCTGTTGGGGTCAAGGCCAAAACGATACTCGCGTCTCAAGAAATCGCTGAAGTTGAAGTGGTAAATCGCCTGGCCGACTTTCTCAACTTCTTGATCGGGTGTCGAAGAAGCTAGTGGCGTCTGCAACTCGGTAGTCATGAGTATCTCAGTCATTGTGGGAGTGGGATGTGCTGTTTATTGTTTGGCAGCGTGTGCGACCCTAGAATACGCCAAAGTAGGTGAGCTCTGGATTTAGGTAGATGAGGACAGACCCGCAAGGCGATAACCCAGTGTCACGTAGGCGCTGCTACCACGCACGCGTATCAAGGGCGCATATGTTCGTGGGTTGATGCAGTCGTGATCGATGCTAACAGCTTCACATTTGGTTCGCGATGACACGTGAGATAGCGCTAGGCTGTCTAGCGTCATTCCCTTGAAAGGCGTTCTTTATCTTGACCAGCATTGCGCCAGCAGTATTTTTGCTGTTGCTGGCACAGCCGGTCCCGAGCTGCTTGGCGAAGAAGCACATTACCTGACGCCCTCCGCTGAGAGAAAGACGGAGCACTCGAAGTCGCGTGACATTGAGTGCGTGAAAATGCTTCAGTGCGCTTTCACTTGGACGGAAGCGATTTATTTGTCAACATTGACAAATACTCCGCAGTTCGCATCTTTATAGTGTATAACCGCTTTTGGGTTGGTATTCGCTGTCCTCTGTCCTCCTACTTGTTGATTTCATGCGCCCCTGTTGTGTTGTGGCGGCATTTTCTGCTGGGCGCAGATCCTGGATCTACGGCTGCAGTAGAGTTTGCCCGTGCCGTTGAACCGATGCTTCCAAGGCTGTGGAATCACCTCGCTATGCCTGCCGGCTCCTCCGCTTACTATCCCGATGCTCCACGATCCTTAAAACTCTCAACTTGGCGATATATAGCGATGCCTGATCATTTGCGGTAGCGATTCGCGGCTCGCTGGCTCATCACGATGCGTTTGGCTACTCTCCCTAACTGCATATGCCCCCGGTGTTACCTGGGGTATTTGCCCCGTCACATCTCCCAAACTGCGCAGCATACGTGCATTGAAAACTATTCTGGGCGGTAACACCAAAACAAGTAAACCGGGTCTTGTGTATTTGAGAACCAGTACATTGACTTATTGCGTACACTGGTGCTACAGCACCAGCATTCTGTTTACTGCAGGTAACATTATAGCCGTGAAAGATGCTCCCTTAGTTAGTCATAGTATATAGCTATGATTTGATGGCTAGTTAGACCGAAAGAATCCTGTGGCAACAGGCATCCTAGCATTATTAGCATCATATTTAGACTAACCTCATCACCAGGGCCTCTCTGTCAGCCCGTTGGCAGGAATCTGGGGCCGCTATATTCTCTTGCATGAGAGGCGTTGCCCGTTTCGTAACAAGCAGACCTGCTACCCGTCATGAACTCGCACATGGAGCATGACCAACCCGTAGCTTCCTTACCGCTGTCAAACTGTAAATATATATACGCACAGCAGGCGCTTGCTTCTAGGACGTGGGCTGGTCCAATAGCGTACTGCACACCATCTCGCCATAGTCGTACAGGTATATAACAACCATCGTAGTGCGATATAGCTTCCCTGCATTCCCAAACCAATACTGTTAGTATCCTTGAACGACTTGTTAAAATTTGTTCGATTTACTTATAAAATTCTGTTGCCTACTTTCCTCAAATTTGATCCTGCCTTCCTTCATTCAACTTCCGGCAGCTGGATCCACCTGCTTGGTCTCTGACGTGCAGCACCAAGGCGCAGCTAGCGCTTTGGCTGACGAGTCCGATAATGACCCGGAACTACTTCAATGGGAATCCCCCACTCCATGACACCAGATTTTCGACACCGCTTCAAGCCATGTACTGGAACGGTGTATACTATCCAAATTGGCGCATCTATCGCGACCAGCCACCTGCGTCGTTGAACTTCGATGTCATATCCCATGTTTTCTACGCGTTTGCCTGGTAGGCTGATTTGCAACCAATCAAACTAAGCATGGCACTAATAGAGCTCTAGGGTAAAAGAAGATGGAACGGTATATGTATGCTAATCAGCCCGAACCAACGTCACTTCCAGTAACAATTTGTAGCTTAGTGACGAATGGGCGGATGCACAGATTGATGTGCCCGGAGTAGGGGATGTTCCCGGTGCCAAAGGTTGTTTGAACTCATTCGCCATGCTGAAGCGAAAGTATACAAGGCTACGAGTAGTGCTGTCGGTCGGTGGTGGTGGCAAGGGAAGCGAACCATTTGCAGGAGTAGCTCGAGACCTAGCCAAACGCGAACGATTTGCCCAGACAGCACTGGGCTTGGTACAACAATTCGGAATTGACGGTATTGACAGCAAGTTCCCTGATTCATCACTTATCTCGCCGAGTGAATACTAACCAGAGTAACAGTCGATTGGGAGCACCCATCAGACTCCAGCCAAGGCCGGGACTATATCGCCTTGTTAGCAACCCTCCGACAGTACTTACCAGGCCCACAATATACACTCTCTTCAGCACTTCCTGCTGGCGAATGGGCGCTTCAGCATATCAATTTAGGCCATGCTGCACACTACCTCGACATGATCAATCTGATGGCATACGATTACTCGGGTCCATGGACGAGTAAATGTGGCCACCAGGCCCAACTGTACACCCCACAAATCCCGCATAGCGCGGAGGCTGCCATTTCCTGCCACTCTGCCGTCTCTTACATGATTCGTATGGGTGTACCAAGCCAAAAGATTGTGCTAGGTGTGCCAGCTTACGGTCGAAGCTTCACAGGAACACAGGGTGTTGGCCATTCTTTCTCGGGTCAAGCAGGTGAAGAGGGTACATTCGAGTATCGTGACTTGCCACGACCCGGTGCGACGGAGCATATCGATGAGAGAATAGGAGCTGCGTATTGCGTTGGCGGAGACGGAGGCTTTGTTACGTACGACACCCCAGAGACCGTACGGATGAAGGCGAACTATGTGCGACAAAGCTCTCTTGGTGGACTGTTCTATTGGACTGGCACTGGGGATGCAAGCTCAATTGAGCAGAAGGACCGTAGTTTGGTGTACAATGGGTTTTTGGGCCTGTTCCCACAGTGATGCCGCATCTATGTATTAGAACATGAATGGGGCTAGGCTCTAAACAGATGAGTTACTTGTGTATCATCACCGACCTTAGCTTTTATGTGATGGCTGGGCTACCGCCTTGGTAGACGAAAGTGGATACCTAGTTTCTCCGACTAACAAAGCCTTGCTTATGTGCATACCTTTTGTTTACCGTGTGTTGGTGATGGACCACTGCAATCACGAGCCATTGCGGGCCCGGTATTCTTCCTGAAGCTGATTTTGGTGAGCCATGAAGTCTGAGTACTAGACCTAAAATATGTAAGAAAAAGGCATACCTTAGCGCAACGATTTTGAGCCCACATAGGCACGTTTGCTATTGTGCTTGAAATGTCGTAGTGTCCGTAATAGGTTTGGTCTCCAAGTGCAGCGAATCACGTGGCATGAGCGGTGCCGGCGCAAATATCTCCCGACACTAGCCCAATCCGTCGGGTAGTCTATATCCTATTCGGAAGTGTTTCCCCATGGGAAGACGAGACGTAATTGGCACATACCTCATATCATGCTTCAGCTTGCACCTTACCAATTGCTATTTCTGACAATCGTACGCACCCAGAAGACGTAGACAGAGACGTGATATTCTATATCTTAGCGTTCCTCATACCTCATCTGCATCTACCGCAAGTCCAGCCGCGAAGCGCGTGCGCGGGTTGATGCATCGCTCAACTGCATCTCATGCCTGCACCTTCTTCCTCCGAACTTGATTCTGGTAAACACAGCTCCAGCTCTAGCCTGGTCGTGAACCGATATGGGCATGGATATAGCGCTGACGCTCCATGCAGCTGACTACGACCCCATCGACCACCTCAACGCCATATTCTACCACCCCGCCGCGCTTGCCTCCGTCTCTGCTACCTCCGAGTCACTCCGCAGCTATCAGGATGACTTGGACGAGGATATCGCCGACATTGTCACCTCCCAGTCGGCTTCGGATGTCGACAGCGTTCAGCGCATACAGGCGGCCAAGGAGGAGCTGGCCGACCTATTCAAGACAATCGAGAGTGTGCGCGTCAGGGCCATGCAGACAGAGCAGACCATCACTGAGATGACGGCAGACATCAAGCGCTTGGACAGCACAAAGAAGAATCTGACTTTGTCAATGACAGCCTTGAAGCGACTGCAAATGTTGACTACCGCCTACGAGCAATTGCGGAGTCTCAGCAAGTCGCGCCAGTATAGGGAGTGCGCGCAGCTGCTCCAGGCCGTCTTACAACTAGCTGCGCATTTCAAGACATACAGGTCCATAGATCAGATCGCAACACTCAGTCGGAACGTTGCAGATTTGCAAAGCGAGCTGCTTGAGCAAGTGTGCGAAGATTTTGAGGTTGTTTTTGCAAAGGGTGAGGTTGGGCAGCGCAAGGCTACGCTTGCAGAGGCCTGTCTTGTTATGGAGGCGCTTGGCGACCATGCCCGGGCACGTCTGATCAACTGGTATTGTAACACGCAACTTCGAGAATATCGCCAGGTGTTCCGGGGCAACGACGAAGCCGGCTCGTTGGACAATATATCCAGGAGATATTCCTGGTTCAACCGCATGATGAAGACATACGATGCTGAGCACGCTACCATCTTTCCCTCATACTGGCGAGTAAATGAACAGTTGGCCAACTCATACTGCGAAGGCACGCGCGACGACTTCAAAGCGATACTGCAGCGGTCCATGCGCAGAGGAGATGGCCAGACTCTGGACGTCGATCTTCTTCTCTCTTGTTTGCAGGAAACGCTTAACTTTGAGCATAGCTTAGAGCGGCGATTTGCTAGCGAGGTCTGTCACTCTAAGTGCTGATTAAGCCGACTTTCGCTCACAGCATCTAGTCACGCGCGTCTATTGATACCATTGCTTCCAAGGACGACAAACCACATGGTTTTAGTCAAGCCATATCCGAGGCTTTCGAACCCTACATGAGTCTTTGGGTAGAATCACAAGATAAGTAAGTGGATCACCTAGCCTCAATCAGCCTCGACTAACAGAAAAGGCAACTTGCGAACTTAATCCCCAAGTATCGTCAACAACCTCTCCGAAACACTGAAGAGGATTTTTCCCACCAGGCCGTTATACCTTCCTCAACAGAATTGTTCCATTTTTATCGCCTTACTCTGGCGCAGTGTGCTAAACTCTCAACCGGCACCCGCCTGCTAGAACTGTCTACAACATTTGCCAAGTACCTCGAGCAGTATGGGCAACAAGTTCTGTACTATAACCTTAGCGAAAAACCTGGAGCCAACGGGCCTTCGCTAGAAGATGCCGTCCTTATCCTCAACACAGCGGACTATTGTTATGCCACATGTAATCAATTAGAGGAGAAGATCAAGGGTCGTATTGATGAAGAACTTAAGGAGAAGGTTGACTTACAGAACCAAGCGGATGCATTCATGGGCATTGCTAGTGCTACGGTGCGTCTTCTGGTTAGAAGAGTTGAAATAGCGTGCGAACCGAGCTGGCGAGAGATGCGCAACACGCCGTGGGCAAAGCTAGAGAGTGTAGGCGATCAGAGCACCTACGTTTCGGAGCTTTTGCGCAAATTCAAGGACACGTCCGGTGAAATATTGAAATACCTCCACAAACAACAATACGCACGAGCATTCTGCGATAACCTCGTGGACCTCATGGCCACCACATACATTGCAAATATAGTGCAGTCCAAGCCAATAGCGGAAGCTGGCGCAGAACAAATGCTGTTGGATTCATATGTTCTCAAAAAAGGATTTACGGAGCTGCCCACGCTCAATCAGGAGCCGGGTGTGGCACCACCCTCAAGGTACGTCGCTCTGGAACGATTTGAACAAATGCGATACTGATTTCAAACAGTTTTGTCAAACGTGTAGCACAGAGTATGTCGAAAATCGACCCGCTTCTCAAGACCCTTCAAGTCCGCCCGTCGCCACCGGAAGCCCTCGTTCAGGCCTACCTCATCCACATTGCAGATAAATCAGATACAAACTTCCGCAAGATTCTCGATCTCAAGGGTATTCGCAAGGCGGATCAAACTCAATTGCTTGACCTTTTTGCTGCATTCCGTGCATCACCAAACCACGAGAATCTTGTAGAAAGCTCTCCATTACTCACCCCATTGCAGATACAATCCGGGCATATTGGCACAGGCATAGGAAGTTTGGGTAATGCAGGGAGTGTTATGAGCACGATGGGAACGCCAAATCTGGGAGGCGGTCGATTTGATCCCGCTGGCCTAGGGAATATGCTAGTCAATGCGGCGAGGGATGGGGTTGATCGATTTGGTAGTCCAGCACCTGGCGCGATAGGGGTAGCGGACGTGGGTGTCGGGGATGTAGCCAAGGCGAATCTCAATGAGAATCTCAAGAACATTGGCAAGTTCTTCAAAAGGGATGTTGGAGGCTTCCGAGGATTCGGAAGGAACGAAGACGGGAAATAGGACGATATATGAGATAATATCAATTCGATGTCCATTGAAGTTGTTGACCCAAACGCCTGGTTCGTACGCATACCAGGTTCTGGGTAGTAGGAATAGGCATGGTTCGTCCGAGTGCACACGACAATTGGACCCACAACGCGGCGTGGGGATTTAGTGTCTGCACGTGCGCGCGACTTCCCAGTGTTGTGGGTGACGTGAGCTTGACTCCTCACCAATAATCCCAGCAACAATCCCTTTAGCTGGGCATCACATCCACTATGCGAGGCTACTATGTAGTTGCCAGCTTTCATGCAGGCGAGTGGCAGGCTTTGGGGCCTGACGGCTTGCTGAGCCCTTTATGTTCCCATGCAACCCCCCCTAGCCGCATGTTTTCGTCAAAAACGAAGACTGTTTTCGGCCTCGAAAACGCCTAAGGAGCCGTCTGACATGTGTCTCGTTCGGTTAATAGCAAGGGCCGAATCCACCTTTGAGGTTCTGGATGGTATTGACCAGGGGTTTGTCGTGTGTGCTTCAGCCTCAACATGTGTGCCAAACACGTGCTTGGCCTATTGGCTACAAAGACACGAGTGCTAGATACCTTTGCCCCGCTCGACAGGACGACCTCAGCCTTGCAGGACCCGATCTACAAAATCGCAGGCAGCTATTACGACTAACTGAAGCTGCATTTCGGACATTTCGACCAAAATGCAACAAAGTCAGGCATCGCTAGAGGAGCAATACGCAGACGGACTGGGAGAATATTCTAGCTACTATGGTGGACCGTCTTACAACTACCCTACACCAGCAAAATCAACAACATCGACAGCCCGGAGGCTGCCTGATCCTCAGTTTGACGACCCAGAACACAGTAGGCAATCAGCAACATTGAATCTTCAGCATGCCATTTCCTACGACCTAGCGGCAAATGTCCCTGAATTTAGACAGGAAGCCGAAGGCCTCCAGCTGGCGTATCAACAGTCCAATCACGGCATGGCTGAGACCTATCACGCCAGGTGGACAGGGTATACAAAAGAAGCAGAGGGCCTCCAGTTAGCTCCCCAACACGCCAATGCTAGCTACCCACCCCATTTTCCTCAGGACAACATGATCAACCGCCCATACCAAAACGCCCGTACTGGCTATTACATACCATCAGCAGTACCGGCACCACTAAATTATGGACAAAAGAAATCGCCGGCAGATCCTTACCTTCACCGGTTTCCTCAGCCCCCAACTTCGCCTAGCTCGCCGACATCACCCACAATGTCTGCTTTCCAACAGAATATACACCCTGCCTATCGAACTGCTATGCCACAAGAGTCACCAGAAGTATCTTCCGCACCGAAGCCACTAAAGTTCTTGCGCTCCAACACAATGCCGACAACTCCGCCACAATCTCTCGGAGGTCCGACCCATGAAGATATTCTTCGCGACCACATGAAATCACTCAACATGGGGGATCAATCCCCAGTGTTGGGCGGAAACTCTGGCCCAACGAGGTTCGGCCCCGGTGCTTTGGGGCGTGTGAATACCATGAGTAGTCATAGCAGTCGACGCAGTTCAATCACACCAGGAAGCCCATTTGATCAACACCACCGTATTTCAGTTGCAAAACCTAAAACTGACATCCAAAATATTGTTGAACATGAACCGCCCGAGATACCATCCGCAGAAGCACATGCCGAGGTAATACGCCGCCTCAATAAGGCAGATGAAGGATCAAGCAAGAAATCACCCAGTGGAGCACTCAAAAAGGGGTTCTCGCTCAGGAGATCAAACACAACCAAGTCTAGCAATATTTCTTATTCGCAAGAGGCGTTGACAAGTGTACTTGAGAGTGTTGCCGAGGAAGGTAGCCTTCCCATGGTCAAAGCAGTAATTGCGCTTGGTGCCGATCCAGTTTTAAAGTCCAATGGGAAGCTAAAGAAAGTCAAGCACGAAGCGCTGGCAAAAGCAACCGCAGGGGGCCACGCACAAGTCGTTGATTTTCTGCTTCAGAAGGGAGCCTCGTACGGCGAAGCGCAGAAAAAAGCAACTTATGCACCATTTGATAGGGCTCTATTGAGTGCTATTTACAAAGGACATGCAGAACTAGCCGTCACCCTCATTTCTTCTTATGGCGCTAATCCTATGATTGATCAATGGCCGAAGGAGATGGAAGATACCCAGCATTACTGGGCGGAGAATCAGGTGCGGCTTTCCAAGACGAGCGTTTTAGACGGGATATCGCACTGGAAGAACGAAGAGCAGGGGATTGGCGTTTTGAGGACAGTCATGCAAAGTCCCGATTTCGACCCAACAGCAAGCGTGTCCGGCGTATTTGACAACAAGAGCGAATTACAGTCTGCCGAATTCAGCCATCGACCCTGGCAAACAACATACGAGTACTCGGCACTCTCGTGTTTTGCGCGAGCAGGCTGGGCCGACGCCGTGGAAGATATGCTTAGCATAAAAGGATCCCCGGCAGACTATGAGAAGGACGACGAAGTACTCCAGTACCAAGACAAAGTGACCCGCTACATATCACCCATCAACGCCCTGACCAAAGACACGTGGGATCAACGGCCATCAGACGCACTTCGAATCCTCCGCCTCCTCATTGATCGCGGCTTCAATGTGGGCCTAGCACAACGTACAGCGAACGACCTAGGCCCACGCACTTGTCTCGGCCGCGCCCTCTCCGCAAACGCCTCACAAGCCGTTGAACTCATCGCTCACAGTAAGCCCGAGCTCATCAAAGAAGTCATATCCTTTCGCCGCAACAAGAAAGAAACCCTCGCCCAACCCCTTACCGCGGCCATCGCCCTTGAAAAACTTGAAGTTGCACGCATCCTCCTCCGCGCCGGCGCACATCCCCGCGACCCAGCCTTCGGCATGAATGCCCTCCACTTCGTAGCCTATACTGGCGGCAAAATAGGCGACGCACTGCTATCCGAAATGCTGCCCCTCGCCCCAGAACAAACATACTCCGCCCTCAACGTTGCGTTACGAAGGATGAATAGATCGTGCGTACGTGTCCTCCTCGACTTCATCTCCTCCCAAGCTTCTCAAAACCTCGTCGCCGCGCTGCCCGCTATCTGGGATACGCTCTTGCCACTAACACCGTCCTCGGAATCTGACTCTGGATCAAACGCCTATTTTGATCTCATTGCCATGGTGTATGCGTGGGATGCTGGGCGTGCGCTACCGAGACCGGGTTTGCCTGCTATTTTGGCCGCTATTCGGAAGGACAATTACGGAGGTATGCAGAGGTGTTTGCAGCTGGGGATTGTGGATGGGGAGAGCTTGGTGCTGAATTGTAAGGCGAGGCCGTTGGGAGAAGAAGGGGAGTGGACGGTTTTAGAGTGTGCGGAGGAGACGGGAAGGAGTGCTGAGTGGTTGGGGCTCCTGAGGGGATGGGGGGCGCCGCTGTTCACCTAGGGTTTGAAGTTATGTAGAAGTATTTGCTTCATAGCGTATTTGGCATTATTTATTTCATACGGGATACAACTTGGAGTCTCCACATCCTACCCAACTGCATCACTGTACTACAGTTTCTGATCCCAATCAGTTGTACCCGCATAACATTGCCGGAAATGCTTCTTCGACAACCTGGAACGCCCAGTCTTGGGCGTTTACTGCGAGTGTTGAATACTGCAATTGTTGCTCAACCTCCCGTTCTACTACTCCAATCTGCACCGCAGGCAATGGCAAAAACGACTTCGTCACCTTGCCCTGGCGCAACATATCCTCGAATCCAGATACGGAAGACAAATGGTTCACCGCATGCACTGACAGAAAAGACGCCATCTTCTCCACGCCCTCATTCCTCCTTATAGTCCCCATCTCAATCTCTAGAGTGTCTGTGTTGGGAGCTGGAGTTCGCCGCCTTGCTCCTCAAGATTGTGGCTGTCACTATGTGCGCGGAGAATTGTCATACTAGCCAAATTGTTTGAAGTAAAGTACGAAATCCCATCTAATCGTAGAGGGAAACTATAATTCCAAGCCCTGTTTGAGTCGGGATGGCCAAAATCGAGGGCTCTAAGTCGTCGACGATTCTATACGAAGAGTTTTTGAGTAACTCTACACTCTGCTGAGGCGAATACAAGATGTTACACTCTGGTATGATTATATTTTATTATCCACTGGATTGCTCCTGGATTCATCGTGAGGATGGTGGATATAAGCAAAAACCGCAACGAGCAGTCTTGATTGGTTCGATTGATTGGTTAACCCAACCCAATCCACTCTTATATAATTTTGGCGTTAATTCAACCCAAAAGGTAAATATTAATTATCTTGATTATCATGATTAAGAGTTTAGTGAGATTTTTAAGGCTTTTTAAGTTACTAAGTTACTTATTGTCAGATTAGATGCGCAATCCGAGTTTGATGCGCAGTCCGAAGCTCGGATGATCCTTGTATCAGGGCTTCCCTGGCTCTCGGTTAGTTAACTGAAATAGTGGCGGTATGTCATATTACGAGCTACTGCAACGGGTACGAGCTACTGCCAGAGCTCCAGCGCAACGATTGCTCTCGCTCAACACTGCGCCAAGCTGAGATCGCAATCTCGACTCAGCTCAGAGATGGAGCTTGCGAGTTGGCTCATTCAGCTAGCTCGCGAGCTTCAGGTGACGTTGGAGATCGGCGATGGCGATTGATCCACGATGCTAGTGCGCGATACTAGCTTGCCTCTAAACTCAACCACATAGCACCGGCTCCGATATTGTCAGCTGAGACGCGGCGAGCCGCGCCAGCTGTGACGTCGATAGAACTGACGTTGAGCAATGTGAGATTCAGATGAGAATCGAGACTGCGCATCATCTCAACCACTGCGCATCTCCGCACCAGCGCCAGCTGGAGAATCAAGGTCTGGCCCAGTCCAGATATCATCGGCACGATAGCTCATCACGTCATAAACTGACTGAGTAGAGCTGATACACTAGTCAACCACGAAATTCGAGATAGCAGCTCTCCACCACCGAGTTGTAACTACGGAGGAAGGGGATATATAGACTGGCAGACAGGGCCGAGAAGGAGAGATCAGAGATTTCAATCACTTATTCAATCAATCTTCACCCAAGTTTACTCAGGTCATACGTGATCAATCTGAAATAAGGCTTTTCTCAAAGCTACAGTATCCACCTCCAACAAGGCCATCACATGGCCGTTACGAAAAAGTCTTTTTATCAACCTGCAATAACCCCTCAAAATCTGACAATATTATAGATCTTTTCTTATTACTTAGAATCTAGAATTGTACTAGTTACTGCTAGTAGAAAAGCGTTACGAGCTTGAGTAGAGCGACGAGTTCAAGGATGTTAAAGTAAAACGTTAGTAACTTTCTTTAGACGAAGCACTATTAAAGAATGAACGCAAGGAGCTACAGGCCTAGAAACGAAAAATAATTTCAGAAGCACTTTGTAAGTGCTAGGGCGAACAGCCTACTCGACTTGTGAAAAAAGTCGACGCCTATACTAAAGAATGCACCGGCCGCTATAGAACTATATTTCAACGAGCGCGCAAGCTTATGCTAGTGCGTAACCGTCTAGCGTCTAGCATATTATCGAGGCTACTATACGTAGCGACACAGGCAAAGCTACCTTCCAAGATCTAATCGAGCTCTACTCGCAAGAAGGGGAAGTAGCAATTCAACCAGGTATCGAGCTAGACAAATATTACTATCTACGAAAGACCAACAGGTATGCAACCTCACTTGCTATTTATAAAGTCGCGTCTAACAAGAAGATTCTCAATAGTTATTCAGCTACTTCACAGTAGAGACACATACATAGTTGCCATCCGAAGTGGCTCAAGAAAGATCACGAGGTTGTCGAGTTTTGCTTCCTATGCAGCAAATGGTTTATTAACCAAGGGGATTATTAACCAATGGGATTATTAACCAAGGGGAATAGAACATTCATTGTCAAGCCTATTTCAACCAACCAGAAACGATCCCTACGCAGTGCAACCCACTGATTTACGGAGGAACACTTGCTGCTCCAGGATTTTGTCCCTACTGTCTGGGTAATAAGTTACCATCCATTAAAACACGAATGTAACAGTTCCCTGAGACAGCCAAATGGAAAGACCATATCCACAATCGACACTCCAAAGAATCCAACTCGCTAGTGTGCCCTTTACGCAAGCTCCATTGTAGAGAGTCATTTACGTCATTGCAGGAGCTTAAAGTTCACCTTGAAGACATCCACTACCTCGATTTTCGAATTAATCTCAAAAGGGCCAGGGCTGTAGGGGAAGGGAGAACTGGACCAGCCAAACGAAAACGCGTCAGCAGAAGGCGGCTGTCCAGATGGAAGAAGGGAGATCTGGAATATGAATTTATTGATGAGAATAATGCGTTCCGGAACCAAAAGAAGAGGTCAACATCTCATCCTACTCCAGCCAAAGCCCCGTCTTCTACTAACTCAGATTTCTCACCAACCCTGGAAATCATATCATATCAAAACGAAATCGAAGACGATACGCCGCCGCCTTCTTGATGTGGCGAATTGAAGAATGGTTATGATAGCAAAGATGCCCTTAGTGACGGGGCTGGTGATGAGGATTGGGAGTTTATCGGTAAGAGTGACCATTTAGAGAGCAATCACCCACAAAATCTGACACACTGACAGATGATATTACGTTTTCGGAAACCGAAGAAGTTGGTATTAATGAGAGAAACGATAATTTTCAGAGTACAACCTTTCACAAGTCGTGGCTTGGACTTCGGCCTGAGCGCGCTCCAGTGACGCACCTTCAGTTCGACCCGGCTCTTTCCACTCAAGAGAATGAAGAAGAGGAATATGAAGTTGAGAAAATTCTGGAGGCCCGTATCCTTTGAAGAAAGCTTAGATATCGCGTGAAATGGGTTGGTTACGATGATGATCCGAAGTGGTATAACGCAGCCAACTTTAAGAATAGCCCACACAAGCTATACAACTTCCATAAAGACAATCCAGCTCAGCCCGGGCCTTCAAAAAAGCTAGATTACTGGATGAATTGCTGGAAGGAGGACAAGGACGCCGAATACCATCCAGATGACAACAAGCCGGTGAATAGGTAGGTTAGGCGGTACGGAAATTTCACCAAAAAAGGTTAGAAATCAGATCTTGATGGAATGTTTTCTTTGTATCGTTATAAAAACCTTGGCATACGGGTGCATTACTATTCGCCATGACCTTCGCTTCTGTTTGAAAGATTGTTAGGTTGTCGCTTATCGTACCGAGGTCGACGGCACGATGCGCTTTTGGAGTGAATAACCATGTGCCGTGGTCACCCACATTTCTTCCATGTTCCACTGCAAGAGCTATAATCTCCAGCATTCGTACCATGTGCAACGTTCATATCATTCACACCGGTCGCAGCTCTGCCGCGACACGACTGGAGTTGCATTGCGTAACAGCGGACATCTGGCTAGCATTTCAACTACCATCGTCGATTGCAAACCATTCCCTGGTGGTGTGACAAGGCGGTACTTCAAAGACTTGGGCAATATCGCTTTGCGTTGTACGAGGTCCCATAGGTGCAGGTTATTCTATTGTACAATGCTAAAATGCAATAGATAGGGGTTGTAACCTAATAGAAGAAGCAGAGCGTTTTCGTAACACTTAAAGTTTAGGGTACAAGTTACACAGATTTAATCTAAACAAGAATTTTATAAGACTCTTCAATACCCCTGTACAAAGTTGTTAAAAGCGTAAATTAGTAAAGCCTGCCTTAGACTGCGCAGCTTATTAACAGGTAGATGCTGCAAAACCGCTCTAACCTTAACTTACTTATGACTTTACAATGTCTAGTAATAGCAGCACCTCCTCGCCACCTTCTTTGAACCTATTATCCTACTAACTAAACACGGGTGTTAGTCGTTCTGGCAACAGCGTAACATCAGTTTCGTCCTTATACGATCACCGAAAACAAGCGGACAAGACGGTCCTGATGCAAGCATTCGCAGATTCAGCGATTACGGAATTGATGGACCGAGCGACTAAGGTCTATCCCTAGGTCGCGGGACGCACGGTGTTGCGGGACAGTCTAACTTCTTACTATTATAGATCCTCTATCTTAAAGAATATACAGTTTTGAGTAGTATATACGAATAATATAACTACAGACTTCTAAGGCACTAGTCCCTAACAAGATTTCTGATAGTGGTTGCTATGCTATTTATTATTTCGTCAACGCTGTTAATTGCCCTCTTAGCAATTCACCCCTGTTATATTGCAATATAAACGATACTCGTTGACTTTAGAGGTCTAGATAGGGAGTTTAGTTATAAGAGAAAATATTCCGAGCCTTAGACCTTGATTTTAGGTAAGAACGATACGTTCCGAGAGTTTCGCCATCGGACAACAGACCCTTAAAAATCTAGGATGTTTTAGCGGTTCTTCGTGTAGATTAGCGCGTATTAGATCTGCTTATATATGCATAGTATTAAATAGTATTATTCCTTCTAAGCTATCCTACTATTACTATCACGTGTAAAATTGTGGCTAGCCATTCTGTAGCGTTATGCACCCTACTCAATCACTAGCTGACAGAAGTGCGACTATGCCTACCTCTCCGCCTCCCTAATAAATAACTTATCACAACTCTATAGCTAGAGCGGGACGGCCGTCCTCTCTACTAGCGGTGGCGAGTTTAAGTATTTTATACCTTTATTATCTGCTGCAAATACCACTAATTATGCTGCCGCTAAACCTGTTCTAGCAACCTGTAAGTATCAGCTGACCTAAATATAGACTACCCCGCCTCTGCCTCTACAGTTAGAATTATCGCTCAACCCTAGCAATTAAACTGAAGTCTATTAGTGTAAGACTCTTTTTATGCTACCTAGTCTATTATATTGTTATCTCTGTTGACTGCAGTTCGACTTATTCTAATGGGCCAAGAAACGTGGGAAGAGGACTTGTTCCAGGTAGGCATTAACAGAAACTAGACCTTATAATCTTAGCTAACTATGTAATTAGAGGGTAAACATGCTAGTAGTTATTCTAGATATTATACTAAAATAATGATAGGAAGTAAGTAGACCTGCGAATACTGGCATGCGAGGCTGCTGCTGATTCTGGCGCGTTTGGTGGTGTAGTACGTAAGTAGACCTGCGAATACTGGCATGTGAGGCTGCTGCTGATTCTGGCGCGTTTGGTGGTGTAGGACGTAAGTAGACCTGCGAATGTCTGCCTTTGAGCAGGTACTAATTTGAATGTAGTCCGACGGCTGGCACTATACCTTCGACAATAACTTCGCTCTAGGATTCTTCGCGAGCTTACCATCAAGCGTGCTAGCGATTCACCTTACTCCAGTCCAGTGCTGTACCTGCTGTACTTCAATTGTAGCTGCTGATTGCAACATTAATCTTTCTGAAGTCAGTGTTGCTGAAAATAATTGCCAGATCTGCGCTCTGCTCCTCCGTACCGTTCGTGCAGGTAAACGCCACTGCAATAATAATGAATTGAATATTCAAATCGTTCGGGAAGGGTCAGCGTTGAAAATAAGCGAGGGACCTCGAATTCTCCGGCTTTGTTCTGATTCCAGTTAGTATCTTCACCTTACATGCACTAGACAGAGCTATTACTTACTGCGCATATCTACAACAGAGTGTTCATCTAATGCTGGCCAAGACGTCCAGATTAGCTTTCCGGTCTTACCTGAAGCTGAAAGTCCCGAACGTTTTGCGCTACTTCGCACATGGCTTCGCTGGTGTGACAAGTCCCACAATTGCAACAAGCATGACGCCCAATCCAAAGTATTATTGCCGACTAGGCTCCTCTACGTTGGAGATCCCGATATCCTGCGTCTCTACTGTACTAAGAAAAAGGACAAAATAAGATATGTCGCGTTGTCTCATTGCTGGGGTGAACACCCTCCTACGAAGGACAGTCCTCGATTCTGCACAACTAATGAGAACATTAAAACACGACTTAAGGGGTTCAGTTTCTCTGAGCTACCAAAGACATTTCAGGACGCGGTCCGAGTAACCCAGGAGCTGGGCATCCAATACCTCTGGATCGACTCACTGTGCATAATTCAGTGGAACAAGAAAGACTGGGAACACGAGGCCACGCGTATGGAAGGCGTCTTCGCTTCGGCCTACTGCACAATTGCTGCAACATCGGCTGTCAATTCAGAAGCGGGATTCTTTAAGCGGCATGTAAGCAGTGAATGTGTCCTCGTCCAAGATGCCTCAGGCAGGCAGTTCTATATCTGCGCCGATACTGATGATTCCAACAACTATGTTGATATAGATGATTTTAACGACCACGTAGAGAAGGCTCGGCTTAACACGCGAGCATGGGTAATGCAAGAAAGAGTTTTGTCACGACGAACGATCCATTTTAGTGACAAGCAGATGTACTGGGAATGTGGTGAGGGGGTGTACTGCGAAACCTTTACTAGACTAGAAAGGTAAGGGCTCAACAATATTTAATAGCCTAATGTCTTCCTAACTTGGGTATTTCGCTCCTTAGCTCTTTTCGAAAGACATACTTCATCCTCGATCCGAATTTCCCGGAGCGGCTCCTTGCATCAGGCAACCGACGCACTGTGGACTTTATTCATTTCCTTTCTGAGGCCTACTCAGGGCGTCGCCTGACAGAGGAAACTGACAGATGCGTTGCAATGTCAGGATTAGAGGCACGTATTGCACGTGCTAGAGAGTGTCAAAGCAGATATGGTATCTTTAGGGAGTTCCTTCACAGGAATCTCCTATGGCAGAGGTCTGACGTGGAGAAGACGCAGCGGATTGAGTACGCACCCCGGACCGTGCCATCTTGGTCATGGATGGCATATAGCGGAGGTATTCATTTCATGGACATTCCTTTTGGCGACGTGGATTGGAATAGCAAACTCCAATTTAATAAGGAGCACAAGCATGTGTTCAACATCTTTAAGAGGAATGGAAGACATGCGTTGGTCACCGACATAGGAGTTTTCCAGAACTGTAGCCTGGAACAAAGGGATATAAGCTATTCCGTCTTGGACTCGAGCAAAGCAGAAAGAGGGCGGATTTGGTATGACATCAAGGCGAGCGGAGACCCTCATACTGAAGGGTGTGTTGTCGTTGGGAGGAATTCTCGTGAAGATGAGCATTGCCCGAGGAATAAGAAGTACTACATATTAATCGTTAGACGGACTAGCGTAGACGGCGAGTATACGAGAGCTGGAGTTGGGTGGATTCAGAGTGACTTCGTAGTGAGACGGATGCTCAACGTGCGAGTGGTGTGAACGACTTCGCACTTAAAAATCTGGCGGGGTGACCGATGGATAGATTCAATGTCAATTATGAGATATGGTCTACACATAGGCTCTGTCTACTTGCATTATGCGTGCTTGTCAGAGTTGGGCCGAACCTTCATGAGGCTATGCACCTACTCTACCAATTACAGTCTAAGAGTCTACAAAGCCACAAGCTAACGATTAACGAGCTTGGCAGCACTGACATAAGTAATTTATATTGTCTTACAGCGTAGTGCGAGCTCAATATAACTGGATATAATTAGAAGCTGCTTTGAACAAAGGTACCGACTAGGGTAGCGAGACCGCATAAATCCTCACGACACACCAGCCATAAGGCCAATGTTGGCATAACTTCATCAAAGCTGGCCTCCAAGAGTCAGACGCTGCCTTTGGCGGGGAATTTGGCTAAGCTAAAGCTTTATTGTGGTCGCGTACGGAGAGGACTGGTTTGGTCATAAAAAGAAGGCTCATCGCGCCTAAGGTCAAAATGTGTCAATGCGATCGTAATTTTCAAATTAAATAGGATGCGGAGCATTACAAGAAGGTACAGAAATTATTCCGGTATAGCTGCCACATGCATCAGCTACTTGAAGAGGAAAATCGTATTCTAAAATCAAAGTACCCATGCTTTGTCCCGCAACACCGTGCGTCCCGCGACCCCGGGATAGACCTTAGGGCTTGCAAAGCGAAACGGGACAGCAGTGGTACATGCCAGTACGGAAGTCAAGTTTGTTTGCAGCAAGGATCCACAGAACCTAATTCGGTGACGATGACAGAGCGCCGGTTCGAAATCGAGGACCTACTAAATAATCCGCCATTTGAATGATGATACTTCGAAGGGAGTTTAGGAGGGGATTGTGTGCTGGCTGTAGACATAGTAGACTTACTGATTCAGACGATATCGTGAGCTTGAGCTCAGGCTTTCGCATGTCAGGAGACAATGGAGCAGCTCTGGGCGCGAATAGAGCTCAGCTTCAATACATATCTAGTCTTCTTTATGCAATATCAAAGTCCATAGCTCAAATTGTTGTATACGCTTCTGCAAATGGAGACAAGCAAGATGGAGCTCGGAGCAGACCATCCCGACACGCTGACAAGCATGAGCAACCTCGCACTTACGCTTAAGGTCTGTGGCTTTACGGGAAGAGCTATTTCCCTAATGGTAAACTGTTGTAAATTAGGCTCAGTGGTCTTTGGCCCTCAGCATCCTAACAAGATATCGTTTCGCGACGTCCTTACAGCATGGCAGCTTGAAATTCTAGAAATTCCAGAGAAAGGGGATTCATAAAGGGGAAAAGATATGGTTGGCAGGTTCTTTAATGTAACACCCCTAGGTGCAATGCCAAAATCGTATATTGAAAGTACAGCAGTTTGCTTACACATCATCGTGAGATGCAGCCGATATGAGACGGTACTTTGTCTTGCCGTCACACACGGAGCGGTGACCGACCCGCTCCTACCCTGGCCTTGCCCTGAAGGCGATAGTTTGTAGAAACAATTAATAAAAGAGTGCTGTATACAGCTCGTAGATCGTGCGATGTCTTGTCATACATCGCCGCCACCACCACAACTCTGCCAGTACACATTCCTTACGGAGTATAAATAATTCAAAAATCACTTGTCCTCAATCCTAGAGATTGCCGTGCATATGTAAGGAGCCGCTAGTTGTTTAACCGTACAACGGCTACATCACCAAAGCAGGCAAAGACTTTCTACCTTCGTATGCGCTTATAACGACAAGGTTTCGCCAATACGCTCCGTTAAATCCACTTACCAAAAAGCAGGCTTGGCTTTCTAGGGCCACCATGCTCTACATCATCTTATAACCTTCCTATCACATCGTGTATTCTTCCCATGGGCCGAGGCTAGAGCTCACTGCGGTTTAGTCTAGGAATTGGTACTAGTAGACTCAAGAAGCATAAGGGTGCGCCGGGCTCGATCGGGTCGCTCCATCAGTCAGCGGAGGGAACAACGGCAGGTGTAGGAGCTCAAGGACATGGTATTGGTATGCGTCCTACGTTACAAATCGGATATTGCTTTGCGGTTAGAATGTGTCTCGGCGTGTGCAGAATCGCCATGTTAAAGCTGGTTTTGACGTTGGAAGTGCGTCCACTGACTAAACAAGCACCGGGTTGAGTCTTGTCACTGCTCCCAATCCTAAGCCGGAATCAACAATAGTCCGAACGATTGTGTATGCAATGCCTTACTCGTGGAAGATGCTCAGGGTTATCTTACATTAGCTGGGAATGGTGATTCGCTTCTGCTGTAAGTACCAGTCGACGTGGCAACCCTGCATAAAGTGGTATCCAGCAAAGTGTGTCATCTCTTTTTCAGAACGGGGGTGGCGGGGCTATACATTTAGCGTACAGGGGTTTGATATGATTTTAGGCTTTATATGCTTTTGGATCTTGACCATTGTTTTATCCATGTTCAAATCCAGTCACAGTCGTCGACTTGTATGTTTTGCATCTCGGTTGCGTCTCTGAATGGAAATGACTACAAGTTGATTACCTAGATGCATCGTGGCGCATTTCTCGCTTTGAATTGATTTGTACGCACCTGCCCTAAGCAGCGTTTTTTGAAAAAAAAAACATGAATGTATTGGATAATATCAATTGATTCGTGGTTGGCTGGCGGCGCTGGGATGAGATGTCGTACGCGCGCCAGATTCTATGTATGTACTACAGAAGAGCGTATTCCGCATTTTGTTTCTAACAAGCTGTGTATAACTTCAATCATAACCCCTTTAATTTTACTGCCATGACTGCTATTTAGTGAGTGTGAAGAAGCCCAGGTTCTGCACCCGCGATTGGAACCACCATGATTCACCCAGAGCTTGTCGACGTTTACAAGTACCTGCTATAACAAGCCCTTGATGAAAATAAGGCTGCCAATAATATCCTTTCTATACAAAGTCTGTGTTGGGCTTGTGTTTAGTAGATTGAAAGTACGTACGTACGGCCAGTAGGCCCACACCTATCGCCAATCATGAATACGGTGTTTGCAAATCTTGGGCTTTTTGGGATGTGTTGAGAATAACCTGGTTATGGCATGCCTTCGCATAATGCGTATTTCTTGAGTACGCTTGTACGAATACGCACCAACCAATCGCTTACATGACGATACGACAGAGGCGGGCCTGTCAAATACATAATCGAGCTTTTGGGTAGTTATATAAGATCGCTTTTGTTGCAGATTTTAAAAACCCCATCCAAGATTTTCGTCTAACGTATCGGGCTCATATCAAAACCTAGGATAGCTAAGATGAAGTTTATCACTCTTTCTTCTGGCCTCGCGCTGACTCTCGCTTTCGCGCCTTCTCTCGCCTTTTCCGCCGCATCACCTGACGCGGGAGAATGGAAGGTACCTGGCGAAGGTGATGGTACGTTATTCACAAATTTTCGAAATCTTGAAATTGTCTAATGCTTGGGGACGCTAGATCGAGGCCCTTGTCCTATGCTTAACACTCTTGCCAACCACGGTTATCTACCTCGCAATGGCAGAGGAATTAGCAAAGACATTGCGATCAAAGTCTTAGACGAAATCCTTAACTGGGACGTGACTGTCGTTTCCGATCTATACGACTTTGCTCAACCCACTAATCCCGCACCAAACGCAACGACTATCAATCTCAAGGAATTAACAACACACAACATTCTCGAGCACGATGCTAGCTTAAGGTACGGAAACCATCTAGACGTCTTAAACATATTTTTGAATCAGCGAACCTAATACCAACCCTCAAACTAGTCGTCAGGATGCCGCATTCGGCCCTGCCGATGTGTTCAACGAGAAGATCTGGAACGAGACGGTCGCGCACTTTACCGGCGACACCATCGACGTCGAGATGGCTGCCAAGGCTCGCACAGCCCGCACCATTGCTGCTGCCGCCACAAATGCTCATTTCACGTTTCCGCAGCTGGGCGCAAATTTCCAGTACGGCGAGACGGCGGCTTACCAGTTGGTGTACGGGGAATGGAACCTCGATGCTGAGGATGTGAAGAAACGAATTCTCACACCTAAGAAGTACATTGAATACTTTTTCAGTACGCACACCTACAATCTCCTTTCGCCCCCCTCCCTCAATGAGTTGCGAAGCGCGAATGAGCTAACTGAGGTTTCCCCTCTTTGTAGAAAACGAGCATCTTCCTACTGAGCTCGGCTGGAAGAAGCCTGTCAACCGATTGATCATGGATACGTTGCAAGAATTTACCATTAGCATGATAGAACTCACTCAAGCCCAAATGAATGGTGCGGCATAAGTGTTGCAAGCAGAGATGGTAAATGTAATGACGTGGGGACTACATAGACGCACTATTGCGTAGGCGGAATATATGTAGTAAAACGAGTAAACAATACTGATTCGTAGTATTGGCTGCAAAGCTTTGTCTATCATTCTATCAAGCCTTCCTTTCTTTATGACTACTTTGATTTGTTTGTGCGCCTACAACCAATCACTTTCAGAACATTAACCGCACGATCGGGCAAAAAAATCGCTGCATAGATATAGCTGCGGATTTAGCCCTACTATTTTAGACCTTTTTGAAGCGTCTAGGACTTAGGTAAGGACTTTATCCCATGCCGGCTCACTTGTTAGTTATAGATATGAAACGTGAATCGCCATTCCGATCAATTTGCACTAGAAATCGATAAATCACTGATCTTTGAGTACGGCCATTCTCTGTTTGTACCTAGTTTTGTGATTTTTCTTCATAATACAGGTGGAAGCTAATCTAATCGATGATGTCTCCACCTCAAACCCAGTGATACAAATGGCCCGAGTCTTTCTTGTTTATCTATAAAAGCGAACTGGTTAAGTAGTTTTCTGGGGGGGTCCTCGTGGGTTACCGATTACTTAGATTTAGTATACCCCAAGGTTGTGCGCCCGCATGGGGAGTCGTTGTTTAGATAGCTCCTGCAACGGAATTAGCACTAGGATTCTTAGCTGAACCCGCACACTAAAACTTAATGTTCCCAAAACTGCAACCTAAAATAATTCGTGCGCCTTTGTCCGTAGTCTATATTATTCCAGAAAGATGATGGGGTGCTTACGCAGGCGCAAGCGCCTATTAACAGGTGTCTCCTTATTTTACAAGTTAATATAAAAATATATAAATAGTTAGCACAAGTTTCTCCTTGGTCTCTGCAGATCGTCATTCCGTTAAGGAGCCAAGCGTACCGAATACGCTGTACGCATTGAAAAATCTAATGCACAGACTTAGAATCGGCACAATACGCCCTACTACGCGACCAGTTCTATACGCTCTGCACGCGGGCCTGGGGGAGCGCTAGCTGTCCCTGCTAACTTTATCTCAGCAGCCAGCATTGCGTCACGCTTCCTTGTAGCCCAGGCACTATACATCCAAGTTATTGCAGGCTATGCAGTTCACAGCTGTGGAATTTAAAAGGCGCGCAGGACGCCGTTGCAGACTCATCACCGCATACCTTCGATCATGGCTTCCATTTCTGTGACGAGAATCCTGATTGCGCTACTCTCTTTCTCCCTTGTCTCAATCGCCCAAATTCCTGATGGCTTGCCCATCGACGATGCTACAAGGCAGTACCTCGAGTCTCTGTCTCCGGAGAAGCTATCCGCAATCCTGAAGATCTATCAGCAAGCTATTGCCGGCCAGGTCCCCGCATCGTCCGAAGTGATTGAAGCCCAAGAGCTGTATTGGAGCTACGATAAGAGTCCTCCTTTTTATCCAACGCGTAAGTAGTCTTTTATCTACAGGTTTCTCTACTGGCCAGCTTGCTAATATGACTTTGTGTGCAGCGCAGGCCACAGGCTTAGATGATTGGGCCGATGCATATCAGCAAGCATCGGCAATCGTAGACCAGATGACTATCGAGGAGAAAGTCTCCGTTGTCTCGGGGCAGACATCTAAAACGAATGGATGCTCGGGCATAATACCCGGAGTTCCTCGTCTTGGATTTCTAGGCATCTGTGTCAATGACGGTCCAAACGGTCTTCATGACATGGCTGCTGTTAACGGCTATCCATCCGCCATAACCATCGGCGCGACATGGAACAAAGAGCTTGCTCTTGAGCGTGGCCAATTCATGGGTCTGGAGTCAAAAGTCAAGGGTGGTCAGTAGATCCATGTTATAGCCATTTTTGCAGGTACAGCTAACACAATCACCTAGTTAACAATTTGATCGGACCGACAGTAGGCCCCCTTGGCCGCGTAGTCATGGGTGGCAGAAATTGGGTACGTAGATTATGCCATGGACTGCAAGCTTTTCTAACAGATCCATTAGGAAACCTTCTCTGTTGATCCTTACCTTTGCGGCGTCATGGGTTCTCAAACCGTTTTGGGGATACAGGAACATGTGATTGCAACTGCAAAGCATTTCATCGTCAATGAGCAGGAGACCAACCGCAACCCAAGCTCTTTTGGGATGGGAAACGCCTCGGTATCGGCTACTGTGGATGACAAAACAATGCATGAGCTGTACCTATGGCCGTTTCAAGATCTAGTCAAAGCTGGCGTAGGATCTGTCCTGTGCTCTTACAACCGCATTAATGGCTCTCACGGCTGCCAGAATAGTTATACACAGAACTATTTGCTGAAGACGGAGCTCGCGTTCCAAGGATACATCATCAGTGACTACGGCGCATTACACACGGGCATTGCCGCTGCCAACGCCGGTATGGATGTCGTCACCCCATTCGAAAAAGTCTGGGGCGGAAACCTCACAAAGGCTATCTCAAACGGCACGATGGAGGTTAGCAGGGTGGATGACATGGTCAAACGGTATGGCATCAAGTTCAATGTTGGTCCATTGCTAACCTGTGAATTTAGCATCGTCGCTCCTTGGATAAAACTTGCGAAATTTGAGCCAGGTTCTGGTCTTCCGATAGATGTTTCGAAGAAGCATCAAGTCGTGAGCGCAATTAATGCTGTGTCTCGAAAGAATATTTTTCAAGGTGCCACCGAAGGCATTGTTTTGGTAAAGAACCACAACAATACGCTACCCTTAAAGAAGCCGAAGCTGCTTACTCTATACGGATACGACGCTCATATCTCCCTGAAAAATATGCCTGAGGGTCCCAACACCAAGTATGGTCTGGGTTATCAGAGCGTCAATGTCACCGATGAAGAAATGCAAGGTCTGTTCATTGGTATCGGAGACATGCCCGGGGCCGCAAGATCTGGCACACTTCTCAGCGGAGGCGGCAGTGCCTCTGTCGTGCCCGCCTACATAACTTCACCCTTCGCTGCTTTCTCAGAACGGGCACGTAAGGATGACACTTTCCTACTATGGGACTTCGAATCTCAGGATCCTGTCTATGCAAACGCTGGCTCTGACGCCTGCATCGTTTTTATCAATGAGTTTGCCGCCGAGGGTCACGATAGATCTACGCTTGCCGATTCCTGGTCAGATAATTTGGTCATAAATGTCGCGTCCAAATGCCCTAATGTAAGTTGGGAGACCTGTGCCTTTTGTTTCAGGTTGCAATATAGCTAACTGATCACCCAGACCATCGTATCCATCCACAATTCGGGCACTCGCCTGGTAGACCGATGGTTCGAACACCCAAACATCACCGCGGTCCTTTTCGGCCACCTCCCCGGCCAAGATTCCGGCAGCGCCCTCGTCTCAATCATGTACGGCGACCAAGCTCCCTCTGGCCGCCTCCCTTACACCGTTGCTAAAAACGAATCTGACTACGGCAACCTCCTCTCTCCTGTAACCGCCGACAATTCTTCAAACTATTACACCTCCACCAATCTGACTGAAGGCGTCTACATCGACTATCGCCATTTCGATGCTTACAACATTACACCCCGTTTTGAATTTGGCTTTGGTCTTACATACACTACCTTCGAATATGCCAACCTTGAAATTGTTGTCACTAACCTTGGCACAAACGCGTCCGCTCTTCCACCTGTTGCGCCTGTGAGCCAAGGTGGTATCAAGTCTCTCTGGGACGTGCTAGTCACCGTCAGAGCCGAAATCAGCAACACGGGTTCCGTCTCTGCGCCTGAGGTTGCTCAGCTGTATCTTGGTATTCCAGGTGCTCCTGCGAAGCAATTACGCGGATTTGAGAAGGTTCCGTTGGAGGCGGGTAATAGCACGATAGTCAACTTTGAACTTACAAGAAGAGATTTAAGTACATGGGATACTGTGCAGCAGAGCTGGGTACTGCAAAAGGGAGAGTATACGGTTTATGTTGGGGCAAGTAGTCGAGATATTAGACTGAGTAAGAGCTTGATCGTTTTAGCGTGAGGAAGGGAAACAAATATTACATGAGAACATTTATTGCAAGATATTTAAATAGCCCTTTCTTGCAATAGAACTACCATCATAATATTGGATGCAACTTTTTGTCGATAAGATGAGCAGGTAGGTGTTCTTGTGAACTCCCTTGCTGCCCCTCTTACGTCTGGCTTATGGTCTGCTCTCTATGGATCGGGTGAGGGCTCAACCGGTACTACTTTCTACAGTGGAGAAGTTCCTGTAGCAAGAAATCCATGCAATTTATACACCACCGTCAGACATGGTTTCTCCCGGAGACTTTTTCAACACATCTAGATTTTTATACCACAAAGTAGCTGATTGCTTGTATTCAAAAACCTGATAAACGCCAGATAGGTTGTAGCTAGCTATCTTAGATTGGCTTGGTGTAGGAAGAGGGAGGGATATAATGATAAGGAAAGCCCTAAGAGACCTCAAAATTTGCTTCTTAAGGAAGAACGTAACATAGAGTATGTCTAGCCTATAACAAAATTTAAGAGCGTAGCTGACATGTGCAGCTAGCTAATATTTTACTCGATTAACTTGCCAAACCACTTCCAAACTTTACGTATAACTAGCTTGAGCGACCACACGATATGATAGCCTCTATTTGGTAATGTGGTTCAATTCTTTTGTACATATAATGGCTGGCTGATAAAGAATTCTAACGCAATGCCAATCGCTGAAATGAAGTCGACCCAGACGGAATATGCTTTCTCTACTTACTCTGTGGGAATATGAAACGTGCATTTGCCCCTGGATATCGGCGGGAAGTGGTATAGTTGATCCTTGATATAAATTGACCAGGGTGGCGCTGTACGTTTCATATGCGCAGGACCAATTATAGGCCCGCGCTCAGAGCGTATAAAATTGGTTGCGTAGTTGGCGTATTCCGCGTATTCGGTATCCAAGCTATAGCGTACTCGATACGCCCTGCCACTTGCAGAAAAGGGTTTAGCTAAAGTAGTTCAAAAGGAAAAGAGAAAATCCCGACCGCGTGGTAGTGCGAACATGATATTTTTTTGGGTGGATGACCAATTTATCTGAAAATTCTTATTTATAGTACTTGTGATGATCTTCGCGCACGAGCGACGGCAAGAAAGAGTAGAAGGGGTTTCACGTAGGTGGAATAACAAGTGGTGAGTATAATATAGTGAAAGATGGTTCCAACAAAGCCCCAAGTGCAATACAAACAGTCAGTTCAGAATGAAAGGTTAAACACAAGTTCTTACATAAAAAACTTGATCCATGTATACTGATTAGCAACCAGTGCTACACTGTCTGCGGTGCAATACCTATTTCGATTCTCTATCCTCTATTTTCTACAGCGTCAGCTTCGTCCTCATGTCAGGCGCTCCTCTCATACAAGTCAATGCAGCTTTCGTTGTCTGCCAATTTCCCCACCGTTCCTGTGCCGAAGATATCAGCAGCATGCACCAGATGAAACATGACTTGCACAGCGAACATGGGCGCTGTGTCGAATAAATACATGTACACCTCATGACTGGCAAGATAACCGTCATGCCCTTGACTGAACTCGATCACCCGAAATATGCAGCGCAAAATAATAATAACTGCCGCACAAAGTAGCAGCTTCAGTAATGCCAGCCAGGAGTATTTGCCGTACTGTGGAATGCTGAGAGTTTTGGAGGAACCGTTCATGCGCTTCCAAAACACGAGCGAGATGATAAGAAAGAAACCGAAGAAAAGGAGTTGGATAAAAAGACCGATGAGCATAATAGTTTGGCCTAATTTAGCCATCCCTGCTTGCGCCATCATGCCACCACCGCCAGCTTGCAACAAAAAGGCAAGCACGTCGCCGCAGACGAATATTTTGGTTACGCGTGTAGGTATGATAATCGAGGCTTCTGGGGCGTTGACGAAGAGAACGAGACGGCCATAAATCATATAGATTGTTGCTGCGTAGAGGGAAGGAGGAAGGATAATAAAGAGCGATTGACCAATATAAGGGCCCAGGTCTGCTGGTGACTTTGCTGAGAAGTATCGGAAGACGTAGCCAGCCGTCATCACTGAGGTTTGTTAGCGGATAGTCGACATCAAGAAACTTTTGAACACTTACTAAAGGCGCCGATGGTAAGGGAGCTATAAAACCATGCTTTCTTTCGGATCAACTGTACGAGGTGGTAGACAGCACTGACGCCGAATGCGGCTGCAGCAATTAGCGCACCCGCGAGGCTGGGCTCATAAAGATAAATCCCATTTTGTCCCGCCATGTATTCTAACTGAGAAGGAACGGAGACAAAGTCGAGTGGGTTTAGCTGGTTCAGAGAGTGGTAGGAATGATAACTTAAGAGATTGACAAAGTGCAGAGCCTTGAGAAAAATGGAAGGAGTGTGCTATTCCAACTTATGTGCCATTTGAGCAGATACATATACTATGGTCATGATTCAGCTCTTTCACTTCGACTTAAGGGTGAAAAAGCCACTGAAACTTGCATTAAGACCAGCTATTCGCCAATGTAAAGACCACCGTACGATCCGGCTTGTTATGCTCTGACTAGGGTCGGCAAAATGTCCGTGCACCTGCGTGTATACGCATATACGTGTATACGTGTATACGTGTATTTACGGGCTTGTTCATTTCGGCTTAGTAACGATATAAGCCAATGAAAAGCCTGAAATTTGGATGGCAGGTGTTACATTTGTGTATACACGTATGTAAACAAATCTCAATTTACCGTAAATCTGCCAACCCTGGCCCTGGCAGTGCATTGAGGCGCATGAAATATGAAGGTATCATGCTATACGAGAAACAGCACGTTTGGAGCGCAATTGCGGATGAATATCTGGGTCTGGACGCTATCTAGCTTCGCCTCTACTAGTCGGGCAACGACGGCGTATTCGGGCAATTGATTACTGTCCTTGCCAACCAGGCCCGCTAAAAGAGCGTATTGCGTATATCCTAAGGTCTAGTAGGATGCTTGCCGAAAGCGCTTGTGTTTTTTTTGTGGGGGAACTGCGCCCTCTGATCGATACGCAGACAGGTACATGGGTATGACAGGCTACTTCTGGGGCCAGCTTTACCAACCGCTACAACCCTATTGACTCGTATCTTTAATTACTTACCCTGGTAAACCCCTTTGTTGATGCGCGTACTTATGTACCTTCTAATACCTATCATATCGAACGAACGGACCCGAAACAAAAAAAAAGGCATTCACCCGTTCCAGGCCTTCCCAAGGAAGACAGGATACTCTATACGCTAGTCGGTTACGACCTACGAATACGCCTCGCAGTATACTGATAGCCTTTCAGAATGGAGTAATGGTTGGCGCGTGTAATAAGACAGCAGTTGACACGGTTGAATTAATTGGACGCATCTTATGTATAAACTAACTTTTTGCGATATTCACCCACATGATCATTAGCTGCATTACACGAACACTCCCTTATCTGCAAACAATAGCTCACCAAAGCTTTCCGAAAATAATAACTTCATAAGCTTCCTTGTCGATTTAGCAGAAAAGAATAACACCCAGGCAACAGGGCCTCCCATCACCCTCTTTATGTAAACGCTTTTTGTGTGAACTTTGTTTATTTGTGATTTGGGTGGTTGTAACGACCCTTTTTGTGGACCCGTTTCTAAACGTTTTTGGTCTGGTTTGGATAGGAATATTGAATATTGAATGTTTTTCTTTTCTCGGACCTTCTTTAGTAAACAGACTTACCTGAATGATTCATTACAATTAGCTTTGTTTCCTCCAGCTCTCACCCTGAAATCAGATTTCGTCATCCAAAGTCGTCGGTCGGCCTGAATTCAAATATACCGGCGTGCTCTAAGAAAAATTGGCATTCTTTGCTAAACAGATTAAATCTACTACTCACCACATTCCTATGGATCTATGAACCCAACAGCCAGCCAGTCAGCCAGTCAGCCAGTAAAAAAAACTTGGCACAAAACAAACAACGTACAGCTGAAGATTTGTCAAGACGTTTTCCCTACTCTGAGAGTGAGCGAGACACTATTGAATGTAAAGTATTTGCAATGTTAAATACTAATGGATACACAAAGTGACGCGACACCCAGGGGTCTGGACAAAGGCAAGTACTTGGACACGCAATGTAGTAAGCAATGTTTTAGTTCAAGGAAACATGATTGAGGAGGTCTTAAAGACATCCTACTTCTAGACCTGAAGTTTTCTAGCGTAAGCGGTAATTCTTTTTTAGTAATACATAGCCCTAAACATGATACCCTTTCCTCAGACTACAGATTTTTGTACAATCAAATCGCATACACAATAAGAGTTATCTAAGTCGACTGTTTTGCATTTTTCGATTTTACGTCAAAGAGTTGAATTTCCGCAGAACCTCTGCCTCGTCCTCCGCACTAGGCTGATGTGCGTCGTTTAAAAAGGCATCGTGTGCGACTCTAGCTTGTAAGATGGCGGCCTGAGTTGCCGACGTTGATGCGCCGACGATGGATTGATAGATACCGAGGGCTGGGTAGGCTACGAGGCCGAACATGGCTAGAAAAAGCGTTGAACAATTAGCCAACAATGGCGAGGAGGTGAGAGATATGACCTCCTAATTAAGTGTATATGTTGAAGGTTATAAGAAAGAAAGGTTTGCTTTGCTTACCGCTCCCTGGCTTCACTACTAATCCCATGCCTGCTTTTCCCAATCCCGTTAAAACCCCCAACCCGCCGTGTTTGGTTAACCCGACGGCCGGCTGCTTGAACAGGCACCATATTGGATCCGCGAATCCATTCACGAAGTTCTTGCCGGCTTCTTTGCTCCCGCTCTTCCAGTCTGTGATGGGTTTCCGCTTGCGGACTTTCTCGCCATACATTAACGGCACGTTATTCAGGCCCTCGGTGAGTGCGACGGGGAAGTCGACGAGCGAGCCTTTGACTAGGCTGGTCATCATTTTGTTGACGCCGGCCAAGGAAGCGGCGGTGGCGCCAGAACTAGCTGTCATGGGTTTGGCAGTGGAGGGAATGTCGGGGGAGGAAGAAGATGTTTTGGTAGGATGGTAGTGTTTGTATGCTTTGACAGGGGCTGAGACAAGGGTGCCAAAGCCGTGGCTGAAGTCGACGACGCTGGCAAGGATGGAGGAGGAGGTTGCGGTTAGGGGGTCCCAACGTTGTGCTTCAAGATGGAAGGGTTTGGAGTGTTGGCTAGGGCATTGTTAAGACCAATTCGAAAGCAGGGAGGGTATTAGGATGGAACATAATATGGTGAGGAAAAAGTGGAAGCCGGGGACAAGTCTTACAGTTTGAGCTTGGTCAAGTCCAGCATTTTATGTTTGCTCAATACCGTGACTGCTTTGTGAGATAACCTTAGGCCATCGGTGACCTTCTTCCCTTGTTTCTTGAGCGCTTTCGCATCGTACATCCACACCCCGCTTTCGGTCGGCAACAGGCTGCATGCGAGATTTGCTTGGGGCAGGTTGCTGTGGAACGATTCCACTGCACGTCTAACGCCCTGCTCACGCCGCATCTTCACTGCAATAGCCTCAGCTGCGCGCTTTGTGTTTGGATCGAGCAGAGTTTCGACGATGACTGTAAAGTTCACCTCGGTGATAGATGTGTGGTGGACTGGGCGAGGCCCGGCGCCTGCAGCGGCAACCATGTCACCCCAAAATGGCTGGCTGGAAACAAGTGTTAACAGAAGCTAGCTGTATTTCGATGAGATTTACTCACTCTCCGAAGAAAGGGATGATGGAGGTCGGACAGGCGTTCAAAAGTCCGCAGGCCGTGGTTCCTGCACCGCCATGATGTACAACTCCGGAGACGCGCTTGAACAACCATTCTGGACATGCTGTTAGTGTAAATGGCATTCGGATTCCATCCTATAATTACCATGAGGACAGTCCCCAATGAACAGCGCATTCTCCTCCTCCTCTTTCCCTTCACCGAGGTTGCTCCATCCCCGTGAGATGATAGCCCTCACGCCACATTTCCGCAGCGTAGACAAGATGATATCTGTGATGGAAGCCGGGTCCTCCATCACGATACTACCGAAACCAATGTACAGGGGCGGGGGCCCAGCTCGAAGAAATTCCTCTATATCGTTCGGGGGCAAATATTGGGGCTCATCCCGAAAAAAGAATCCGCAAACATCTGCCGCTTTAGTATTCATATCAATAAAAAAGTTGTAACATTCTCAAAGCTCACCAATATATGACGGCCAGTCGTTCGGTTTAGGCACGAGACTTGGCGACCAGCAATATGTGTAGGGCACTCTGAGTGATTCCATAATGCCCGCCGCATCAATAGCGCCGACTTGTTCTAGCGAGAGTGTATTCTCCCGCCAGTTGTTGATGATGTCTCCCAGGCTGTACAAAAGTGTTTTAGGTCAGCAAAAACGCAAACAAAGAAGCTGTGAGATGCAACCTACCCTTGCCAAGTCATCAGCTCGATCATTCCATATGTCAGATAGTTGGCCGTCTTCGGATCAAGATCCGACCGCTTGATATTCGCCAGGGGATGCGGGAAGGCTTTTGTCGGGCTCCAAGGCATCGTGAACATCATATGTAATGGAACCCCCAGCGCCTCGGCGCAGTGTATATGTGCAAAGCTTGGAGGGTTTGCGATGATGGCTTCTGCGATGAATGGCACGCCGGTATCTGGATCAGGTTCGATGCATGATTTCCAACATCCCTCCAATATCTCTGAAATCATGGCTCGTTTTTTGCCGATGTCTCCGGCCTTGATTGTTGAAAACTTGGGAATGATGCCAGGGTTCTTTACCATGTACTGCTTTACGTGAGCATGGGATGTCAATCCTGTTCAATGACTAACTTACTTGCATAAGTTCTGAGGGATCAGCACCAATAGGAAAAAATTCGAGATTTGACTCGTGTACAAAATCCTTAAACACATTGTGCGTGGCAATGCGTATCCTATGACCGTACAACTTGAGCTCGGTGCCCAAGGCTATGAAGGGCTGAATATCGCCTGTGCAAAACTGATGAGTTTTTGGATTCAGAGCAGGTAATTTATTCAGAGCAGAGCAAGTATACCTCGACTGCCAACAATCTGTATCACAATATTCAGTGGAGGGACTGAGGTGACTTTGTGATGACCAAAAGGGTATTCGACACTGGTATAATGCAATGGTGCTGGCGATGGACTGCCCTTCTGAGTTCTTGCATCCAGAAGACTATTCAATGCACTAGCGTTCCCCGCATCGAAAGTGAGGTCAATGCGATCGTCGTCTGCAGTGAAGTGAGATTTGGGAGACACGCAGAAATGGTGTTGACCAAAAGTACCTACCCTTTGCAATGGCAGACGTGCGGAAATTCGCGCCTACCAATTCGAGGTCGGCTCCATGGTCCTCTTTGGATGTTGGGGGCATAATGTTCCTGAGTGGAGAGGTCGAAGTTTACGCTGGTGCTAGAGTGAGTCTCAAGGTCTTTAATCAATCTTGCCTTCAACGACTCAACCTGACCAAACATTTGCGCATAGGTGAGTGGAAGACCGTAAAACCAACTGCGAACAGGCTGAATACGCATGCTGGATACGCACCTCGCACCCTGGGCTATTTTCGAATTGGCGGCTCCACTTGTCGAAACCCGTTAGCGAGGCTGCATGTAATTATAGCGTGTTTGGGTATACAAGGGGGGTGCAGGTGGGACCAGCGATAGTGGGCCCAAGAGGGCTATCCCAGCCAGCTTGGCAGTATAGGGTGTGGATTCGAACTCGTTTATCTCGGGTAGGGCGACGGCGAGGTGTTTTGGGCATTTTGCTGAGTGAGCATGCTGAGACATCTGGCGTTCTGAAAAAGCTCGTATTTGTATAAAAAATTACAGCTTACGTAGAAACCTCGATGAGTTTCTAGGCCTCTGCGCAAGCGACCCACTATTGCAGGTCCCACTTGCACCCCCCTTGTACTAGGGTCGCCGATACTCGGGGTTTATTCATCGCATGACCCCGCTACCAGTCTCCATGGCAGCTCCATCCAGACGTTCCAATAGCTCCCCAGGGTATCCGCCGCAGCCAACACGATGCTTTTGCCCCAGCCTTCCATCCACCAGTACCCTTCGAGCTCCGCAGACAGGCCGCCAAAATGCGCGAATAAAAGGAGCGCAGCAGGTTGGCGTTGCTGCAGGCGCAAGAAATAGGCATCTGGCGCGAGACTCAACCAGATGAAGGGACCACTCCAGCTGCGATTGTAACCCCAATCCGGATGCGAAGCAAGCTGTGGCATGACATGGCCAGGGAAATTGCGAAATTGCGTGGTCCAAGCCCAGCACTTACGCAGCAAGTACAGCGACTCGTCGTACACGGGCGCGTCGGTGCTACCTGCCCATATGGATCTGAGAGACTGCATTTCGGCGTCGTGAGGTACCGTGACGGTGTCTGGGTCGAGTTCCTCCCAGTTTCCGAGGCTTGGCAATGAGCTCAGCGGACCGACTCTGACGCGTTCGCGGATCTGTTGTAGGAGCCGATTGACGCCTCGTATCAACGCGATCCATTCCTCACCCAGGATACGCGCGCGGCGACTGGCCGAGGACTCGTTTGCGTCGCCATGGCACAGGTTTCCGAAGGTGGCGATGACGTAGAAGATGTTGATGGATGCGCTCGCGAGGAGTGCATCGCTGTCGTGATCGTCTACGTTGCAGATTCTGGTCTGAAAGTCGCGAAGGGCCCTGTTGTGGTATTGTGCAGCCGCTACCATCAGAGTGTGCTTATTGGGCGGGTCAAGGTAGGCGAGATGTAGCGCCGTGAGGCTGAATAAGCCCTGCATCA
This sequence comes from Ophiosphaerella korrae, assembly GCA_028456385.1. Lineage (NCBI taxonomy): Eukaryota > Fungi > Ascomycota > Dothideomycetes > Pleosporales > Phaeosphaeriaceae > Ophiosphaerella > Ophiosphaerella korrae. The sequence goes on along the minus strand of JALNQF010000047.1, from coordinate 63,328 downwards.
CGTAGGGATTTTGAGTTCCCACCTGCACCATAACGGTTTGCCAGATGTGATCTACGCCTGGGGTATTGACCATGGTAAGGCTGGTGACGACCGACCAGTGATGCAGTAGAACGAGATCGTTCATGGTGAAGGAATCCAGCTTTGCATCGTTGCTGATGCTGCTGGGAGCCGATAGCCTGGGCCGTGTCTGCAAAGTATTCGAACGTCCAGGTGAACCCACACTAGAAGTGGTCTCAGGAGGCGTAAACTGTTGGGGTCCGGACGGAGTGGCAGACGCACGTGTTTCAGACGAATGTGAATACACACAAGGCGTCTCTCTTCGTATACAGTAATGACAGCCGCTCTTCTCTTCATCGCACTACGCGATACATTAGACGACGTGGTTTTACATTGCAACTTTCCACAGAACGCACCTTGATCCTCCTGCGTTTACATGCCAGACATCCGTTGCGTGATTTTGCGTGTGCCCGCCGTCTTCTGGTTTGTGTTGGTTCTGACATATTGATGCGAAAAGTTGTAATACGCTTTTGCCACAAAGGAGCGCTTCTGATAACTATACGAGAAAATACGGCGGAGCTACGGCATGCAGCATCTAGACCCGAGCAGCCGGGTCGGCTTGCGTACCGCCGACGTGGCGCAGTACTTGGTGGGGCTTACTGACCTCGCATTTCTGAATGAAACACCCTTTCCTCATGCGAATTCCACCATCATCCATGGAATATGCCTGCAAAGGCGAATATTTTAACTCCACATGGCCCAGTTATGTGGATACACCTAAATGTAGAGCCATCGTCAGTAGCCGGCGCAGGTACGACTCAAACAGCACAGGGTGAGCAGCAGGCTTCGGAAGATATCAATGGCACCAAACAAACCAATATCACGATTATCCTCTTCATGGGTTCTATCTCACTTTCCTGAAACTGACATGTGTATAGCAGATAGATTTCGCTTCTCTCGCATGCCATCATCGCTGCTGCACTCTACAAGTGCATCTACCAACAGGGGGGATCTGGCATCTACCGAAACAAAAAAAAAATGCTACATTACCACAGTAAATAAAGAAAATCACAAAGGAAATAGACCAACACCAAGTCATCTCTTCTCATACCGTACTCAGGCCCCTACGACCACGGTCCACCAGGAACTTCGCGCCCATTTCTGGGCTGCATCTCGACGCCTCTTGCATCCTTTGGATGCGCTTCCTTGTGCACCACTACCCGTTGCTGGTACAACTCTGTAACCTCACTTGGGTGAACAAAGTTGAAGACAATCATAACCGCAAGCATCAGTACCGCATCGAACACGTACAGGAAGACCTCGCGCCTGAGTAGATACCCCGCATTCCCCATTAGGTACTCAATGACGCGGAAGACGCTTCGCACTAGTATAAGCGCGCTCGACGCGTACAGTGCGAGTAAGTGACGCTTCCACGGCAGCGCGCCTAGATCCACCGACATAGACGCGGGCCCGTAGCGCTGCAGCCGCGTATGGAAAAGGCCTGCAATGGCGACGAAGAAGCCAAAGAAGACGAGCTGCACAAACAGCCCTACAATAATGAGCTTTTCTCCTGTTTTCATAGCGGACTCTGTGCCTGAAGACTGAATACCGCCGCCGCCGCCCTGTAGCAGGAATGAGACAACATCGCCAGTCACAAAGATCTTAGTTAGCCATTTAAGGCTTATAATCGAGCGTGGTTCGCCGTCAGTCATTAAAATAATGCGGCCAAGGATAATGTAGATAGAGGCGGCGAAGAGGGCGGGCGCTATAAGGAGGAGGAGCGATTGTATAATATAAGGGCCAAGTTTCCACTGGTCAGAGTGCGACTGCGCGCGGCCAATGTAGCCTACAAACTCAACTGTAGGAATATTAATGTTAGCAGAAATTAGGCAGCGTAGGGTAGTAAGGAGATGCCGTACATATACCACCAATAATGAGTGGGATGAAATACCACGTTCGCTTCCGCCAGATTTGGAAAGTGTGGAATAGAGTCGTGAGTAGGAAGAGAACGATAAAGATAACGGCCGCGGCGAGGTTCGGCGTGTAGCGGTAGAGGACGAATACATGGGGATCGTTGATATCGGGATGGTATTCAGGCATGGTGCGCTTGACAGTGTCGCAGTTTATTCAATATATCAAGAAAAAGTAGACAAGCAAAGCAAAAAGAGTGCACTGGTGATGCTGAACTTCCTATGTAGTGGGCATTGCTAGTTTTGTGAATTTGTGAATTTAAGCGCATCGCGAATAGCGTATAGATGCGTATAAGCGTAAAGCGACGTTGAGAAGCGTATTGATTTTTTGTCGCGCTAGCGCTGCAAATGACACTGCCGGGCTTAGAAATTGTGGATACTTGCTGACGCTATATTCTAGGAAGAAACCAGAAGGCTGCATTTTTCTTAGGAATAGACTGTTGTAAAGACTGTAGTTCTTTATAGACGTTTATACAGTCGTAATTGGTATCGCCAGAGTAGTTGGATCCGGGTTCGTCCTAGGATACACGTCGATGGGGTAGGTGTTCATGTACTCACGGATACGTTCGCCTTCCGATTCAATCTCCCCAAACATTTCAGTGTTTCGCCATAAATTCCTGCATTTTCCCTTAAATCCCAGTTCTCTCACAGTCGTAGGATGAAGAGGTACTAGCGTCAGACCATGGGGCAATCTTACGCTTGTACGTCGTATTCCTATATCTAGATCGGGCAGGTGCGACTGAGATACTACGCTAAGCCAGATGAGACATAGCCAATATGTACCTGTCTCTGTTCGCGCGATGGCATGCAAGACCATATCCATATTAAACTCAGCTCGCTACTTCCACCCCGAAAGTGATCTTGACTTTTCGGTGTGACAATCGCCCAAAGGACAGAGGGGTGTCTCGTGTTCATGAGTCATACCATAAAAAGTAATGTCTTGCCATGTGTCGCTCGTTCCCTTTTGCGGTGCTGCCACATTGGTGTGCCTGAAAACAATTTCTCTATGGGTGTATCAATCGATGGACACATGGACTATCAGTACGAAACAACGCGCGTGGTACCAAGCTTGCCACATCGTATTTCCATCGTTGTATCGTGATGAGGGTGTCAAGTCACAAGTGCCTATCCATTAGCAATTCATGAGAAGAGACAAGCCATCTAAGGGTGGACAAATACCGTATGTAATATCATTGAACACACACACACACACACACACAGTACGTGGTAAGTGGCATCCCTACTCATAATCCCACCCCACATTTAGAGGGGGCACTCGCCCTTCCCCTCATTTACCCCAGCATATCCGTAGTTTGCCGTGTTTACACATGAGCGTAAACTGGGCCGAGGAATCTAATGTTATTATATAATTACCACCCAGCCCGTAAAGTTAAGCCAAGAATCAATTCATCGGATTCATCTTCTGAGTTCAAGTAGAAACCATTCACGTAAATACGATTTCAAGCCCTACAAATCCATTGTTACATAATAAACAAGGCTACTACCTATTCGGACGATGAAGCCTATACAGTTTCTGGCCTACTTCTCACCGGTGTGCCATGTGATTGCAATCAGTCAGTTTCAGGAGTCTCCTGTGCAATATCGTCCCAAGTTTCGATACTGGTATGTAATCACTCAATATGAAGGCCTTTGTTGATAGCAATAGGCTACCCGATGCGTCCATCCCTGCAGACTCGGTTCAGAATGATATACAGGAAATCGCAGCCGTAGGAGGTGGCGGCCTTGAGTTTTTGTCGTTTTACAACTACGGTCTAGGCCCGGCGGTTACTGACTGGAGTGTATATGGCTTCGGCACAGACGCCTTCAAAGAACTGTTTCGTGCTGCGTTATGTAAGGCTGCTGCCTTGGAATTGTCCTTTGACTTCGCCATGGGCTCAAACCAGGCAAGCGGTGTACCATCAGTCATAGAGACTCCTGGGCTAGCCAAGGAACTTGTGTACAGAAATACGACAGTCGAATATGGGAAAACGTTCTCCGGCAAGCCCCCAGAGCCTAACGTTAACTTCAATCAAGTAACAGGCTTTATGAATCCCCTGGAAATGTGGGGACAGAATCAATTCAAAGCCGTCGTTGCGGGGAAAATCGTCTCTGAATCAGTCATCTCACCTCCTTTCTACCTATCTACTCTTGACGAAGACTCCTTGGTCGACTCAACTAAGTTCGTGAGTAATGACGGCTTAACGTGGACTGCTCCTAGTAGTAGTAGAACTTGGGTCCTATTCGCCTTCTACGAGCGTTACACGAACCAGCGAAGTGCTATCTCGATCTTAAATATCACGACAGCGTTAGGCAATAGTTCATAGATCGTGGATCACTAGAGCGCCAACGGTGCTAAAAAGGTAACCGATTTCTGGGATCAGCAGATCCTTTCTAATGCCGAGATAGCTGCGCTCGTAAGACAAACTAGTGGATATAGTAAGTGCTACATTTCTCGTGCTTGTTCTACGAACCTCTCGAAGATTCCGTCTCGTCTTTTTACTTATGCTAACAAGCTTGTTCAAGCCTAGGAGGATAGTATAGAAATGCAAGTCGCTTCACCATAGACACCTGATCTGTTCTCCCAGTTTCAAGAGATCCATAGATCCGATGTAACTCCCTATCTACCTCTTTTGTTCCATGCAACAAATACAGGGGGCGGGTATCTACCACCATATAACATTACGTATACGCTCGGTGCATACACAACAGATGGGGGCTATACGTACAGGACTACAAGACCATACTCAGTAAAGGTTATGTAAAGTATGTAGGGCATTTCGCCCAATTGGCGACGTCCAAGGGAGCGAAGCTGTCTAATCAGCCTGGATACAACTTTCCAGTCGACATGGTAAGTGTTGTAATGCTAATCTATTAATTTATCTCGCATCTCATACTTCAATTTACTAATTGGAAGAAGAATCTAACGCTTGTAAGACTGCAGCTTTACCTCATGTACAAGTGCTAGAGCTTGAATTACTGGGATTTGAAGAGGACATCAATTAGTATCGGAAATTCACCGGCGCCGCTTACTTGGCGGGCCGAAACGTCATTTCGACTGAGGTCGGCGCCGTGGCAGGTGCAGCCTACAAGCTTCGGGTTACCAAGTTGAAGAACCTATTTGATCAATCTTACGCAGCGGGCATAAATACGATAGTTATCTATAGATACGCTTACAGTGGCAAGTACTTCAAAACCACGTAGCTAGGCTACACGCCTTTCTAGTTCGTTTTCTTAAAAATGTGGAATTAGCGACAGCCAGCATGGCGACACCTTAACAACCTTATGGCGTACTCAGGAAGAAATAGTATAGTAATGCGATCTGGTGTGCCTAGAATAGATATTGCTTTCTACTATCTCGAGAATCCTTTCAAGTTTACAGAGATCTACTCGAATGCGGCGATAAACAAATATGGTAAACGGTGCAACCAATCTATCTAAATGTCTTATTAACGCGTATCAGGGTACACTTTCGAATCCTTAGGTCCCGAAGATCTAGTATCCGAACAAGCAGTGGTCGTAGACAGGGTTCTAGCACCCGAGGGTCCTACGTTCAAATTTTTGGTCATCTACAATCAGACACAAATAACGCCAGAAGCTTCCGCCGCCTTGCTCATATTTGCTGAAAATAGTCTACCCATATATATTGTGGGTAAGACTCCCAATATCACAGTCGGGACTAGCAGACAGCAGCAGGTCTCTAAGAATATAAGTAAACTCTTGAAGTCCAATGCAGTACATATAATTAATGCTGCTAACTTTTCTAGTAAAACTCTTATCACAGCTAGAATACCGGCTCGCGCTCAGATCGGTGCTGGTTCTAATACGTCCAATCTCTACACCTTCTAGACGACTAACATCAACTCGAGTTCAGAATATGTCTACCTGTACAATCAAGGTACCGAAAGCGTCTTCAATGTCACTTTTCGGTCAACAGTGATCACGTAACATACATTTTAGATGCTTAGACAGGCTCTCAGCTCCCATTGGTAAGTTTTGAGAAAAGCCCCTTCGCAATTAACATGGCCATTGATTTGCGTTTGAATCAAACGCATATCATAGCTTTCATGGCTCCGATTGAACCCAGGCCAAAGGCAAGTGTGGTGGCAAATTCTGCGAACGTGGAGACTGTAAAATTTACAGAATCGGGAGGGTTGGAGGCATGGATATCGGACGACTCCTCTGCCTCGCTGACTATGAGTGACAGCTCGACTATATCCTTTCTTGCGGACAACACATCGCGCTTAGCCACGACTGATATGGGTTTCTGGAACCTCACAGTTGAAGCCTATGGTCCGTTTTTCAGCAACCCTTCACTGGAACCCAACATCATGACAGTTGATGTAGGTGCGTTAGAAAGTCTAGTACCCTGGACACAGATTCCTGGGGTAGAACACGCCAGTGGGGTGGGTACATACCGTACGCGCTTCGACATATCGACAACAACTCAACAGCGACGCTGCTGAGCTTTGGGCCAGTTCTCAACACGATCAGAGCGAAGCTCAATGACAAACAACTTCCAGCTATCGACCCGAGAAATCCTGTGGTGGACGTTTCGGGCCTCGTTGTAGATGGAACTTTTCAATGCTGTCAAAACAAACATCGACATTGTTTCTAGTATTGGCTATGGAGCTAACGATCCTACCTACTATACGGATTCGGACTGGGAGATATTCGGGCTTGTTGGGCCTCTACAGATTCAAACTTTAAGAAAGGTGTATGTTTAAGGATACCTAGAATTGGCAAGCTAGCATAAATAGAGAAAGAGATCTACTATAACTTTGCCTATCAATATATCCTGCTTCCATTAACTGCATTTCTTAGTCTAGAAATAGAAGCTGCCTTATTGCGTTATCCTTTATTGAATCTAACCTTGTAGACGCGTTAGAATATAGATCTACCTACCTAGCGATGTTGCGTAAGAATTATCCTGACTAATAACTTCTATTGCTCCTTGAAGATGCTTCGTCGAGCTCGTGAGTATCATCGAATCGAATGACGAGTTCGACTTGGCGCGATCGTTCGGCCTAACTCAGTATGGGGCTTTGGTGCGACACATCGAGCAGCTAATGATCAGGCTTCTGGTCTTCCTAGAGTGTTAACTGACTAAGTCCAACTGACATCGCCGCAATGCCAATTCGGTGTCAGCTTCATCTGACGCAATGAAAGACGAAGACAGTCTTAAATGATGGTTCAATGTTTTCGTGACGTCAAATCATGTAGGCTGAGATATACATACTGGCTGAACCCCTTCACTTCAACAACAACAAAAAAGCGAGCCTTTGGCAATCCTCCTCAACTAAACATTGTTTCGAGAGCTCAATTTCATAGCCATGGTAGAAGAAATTTCCATCTCCGTGCCGGACCATGCCACAGATTTGGGGCACCCGGGGCTCAACGACGTATCAAAAGACAGCTCCAGCCTTGACACGCAATCTGATAAACACAGGTTTCAGATGCTCCAAAAATGGCATTCTTAGCCTCGAAAAATGCGTATCGTTCATGTTGGGGCTGGCACGACGGGCTTATATGCAGCGTACAAGATGGAGAGACAGTTGGAGAACTACGAGTTGGTCTGCTACGAAAAGAATGACGAGATTGGAGGAACCTGGCTCGAGAACCGCTATCCCGGCTGCGCATGCGATGTTCCATTGCATATCTATACATATACGTTTGAACCAAATTGGAACTGGAAATCCTATTACGCGTACACACCAGAGATACGCGACTACTTCATGGCCTTTTGCAACAAGTATAATTTGAGGAAGTACGTGAAACTGTAGCATAAGGTCGTAGCCGCATCTTGGCACGAGGAGCGAAGTCGGTGGGAGATTACTGTGGAACACAACGGCAACACCTTTGCCGACTGGTGCGAAGTTCTTGTCAACGCTTCTGGCTTGCTAAATAAATGGCACTGGCCGACCATCCCAGGACTTACGTCTTTCCAAGGCCACATGGTGCACTCTGCATGCTGGGATCCGTCTGTAAACTATAACAACAAACGAGTCGCGGTGCTGGGCACGGGATCATCCGCTATTCAAATTGTTCCACAGGTCCAGAAGACTGCTTCCCATGTCAAGTCTTTCATGAGAGGCACGACATGGATTTCTCCTCCCATGCCGCGGGTTCCCGTTGATGTGGATGCTCCAGAGAATCTTATCGACGAAAAGTCCGACCCGGACGTTGCGCGGCTTGGTACAAGCCACATGAGATGGAGGCATTTCGTAACAACCCTGAGTACTTGCTTCAATACCGCAAGCAGATCGAATACGCAATCAATAGGGGCTTCGCTATCTTCTATAAGGATAGCGAGGCATCCAAGATAGCCGAGGTGTACATGGGATCCCAAATGGAGCGGCGCCTCAAGACCGACCCTTTACTCACCGAGAGACTTATCCCAACTTGGCCCGTAGGCTGTAGGCGCTTGACACTGGGTGATGGATACTTGGAAAGTCTAACGCAGCCAAATGTGCAGTGTGTCTTCCAAGATATCGCTCGCATCGACGAAACTGGTTTGTGGACTCAAGATGGAGCGCACCATGAAGTTGATATCATCATCTGTGCTACTGGTTTTGATATGGCGTGGACACCACACTTCAAGCTGCTCGGAACGGACAGACGGGATATTCGAGACGCTTGGTCGCCGGTCCCGCAATGTTACCTTGGGATAGGTGCTCCCGGATTCCCGAACTACTTTGTCATAAACGGACCGAGGGGAAATCTGGGCAACGGTACGGTCCTTCCCTGTCTGGAAACCGAGCCCGAGTACGTGATTGCTGCCGTGAAGAAAATGCAATCGGATCGCATCAAGAGTTTGGACGTGCGTGCAGATGTCACAGATCAATTGAACGAGTATATTGATGCATGGCACAATACTAGCGCCTTCAGCGCCGACTGCAAGAGTTGGTACAAGGACAATACCAAAAGTGGCAAGGTTATTCCACTTCCTAAAGACGCTCAAAACGCCGCAATGGGAGAGCATTGGAATATACAATATCTGGACAGCAATCCCTGGGCTTTTCTCGGAAACGGTAGAATCCGGGCCGAGGTACAAGATGACTTTCAAGGCATGACTCCTTATCTGAGGAATGAAGACAGCCCATAGAATATTGAATGAGAATGAGTGCAGTCAGCATTTATTGGCTATATAAGGAGATTATCCCCTGCGTTAAAAGCTCTTTGCATCAGGGATGATTGTAATTTCTATATCGCTAGGTTTTTCGCTCATATTCAAAGTTAATTGTCAACAGCAATCCTCTTAATTTTGGGCTTCGAAGCCCTGGGAAGGACTCAAGAGTTTTTTGCCCAGTAAGTTGCGCCTCTGGTGTGTCGCGTGGGAGTACCATGTTCATTAGTCAGGCTCGTCTTATATTCTCCATCCTGTGTGGTACTGTGCACTGCTGCTGTTTAAATATAACTCTGATACATCTCGTCTAGTTTCGTTCAAAATCAAATTTTTGCAGTGGGCTGTTTCTGGCATCGTCATTCCTACGTACACAAATAGTTGTTCGTAGTTCCAAGGATTTATTGACAGCTGCTTCCCTGCAGCTCTCATAGTATCATGTATTGTTTACTGAATACTATTCTATTTACTTATAATCGCGATAACCCGCTCAAACAGCAGCTTCAATAAGTGTCTGCCTAGGTAGTGGGTGTATTAACCTTGAATTTGAGCTCGACGACATGATCCTCCCCTTGGAAATTGGGATGGGCCTCTTCTTTGGAAGCCTCGTCTTCATTCTCATAACCCAGGAGGAGACAGTACCAAGTCATTTCGTCTAGATCAACCGCATAGGCCTGCCTGATACTAATGCTAGTCGAATCCTTGAGATTCGCTGTTGCCAGGGCTTTCGCCCGTGTTTTCTCGGGCGTTGTGCCCTCCCGACCCTCATCCCATACAAAGAGCCTGATCCATTTGTCCTTCACCATGCCTAGCTCTCCAAAACCGTAATGTCGCACAAGTGGTCGTCCTGTTACAAACAATTTGCTGATGGTGTCCATGACTGGTCGAAATCCAGGTGTTTGCCAGAAATCCCAGTGATCCTGAATCCTGTCCCAGTCGAGCATCCAAACCATGGTTTCTGGGTCGCTACGAGAAAAACCCCAGCTGGTCCAGCGAATGCCTTTAACGCCTCCAGTCGTTGTCTCCTTAACGCAGTGTGATTCGAACTCAGCTGCTGCTGCTGCGTGGTCCGCAGCGTAGGTTGGATTCAACTTGAATACTGCGATTTCCGTGACAAGCTTGTCCTGAGCCGATGTATGCATGCGAAGTCTCTGCGCGTATGCAGCCATTGCTTCTGAGGTTGCCATGTCGAAAGCTGGCACGGTAATTGGATGAAGCGTCTCGTTTGCTTGCTCGAAGAAAAGTCAATTGATGGTTGGATGTCGCTAGCAAAATGAGGTTCTTGCAGGGCATATTCAGTTGCTTGAACATACATAGATATTTCCCCGAAACTCTCAATTGCTGTGTTCACATGCTGTGGGCGGACAAGCGTTGTCAATTTGGTTTTGTCAGTTCATCTCAGACCCAAATAGCCATACACCAAGACAGTAAGAATCGCCCAGGCACTAACTACTAGGGGTAGACGCAATAAATCTACCCTAGCCCTAATTAGCCAATCTGCTAGCTAGAGGTCGTATGGAGCGTATCCAGGTGGTCTGATCACGCTGAACACGTCCTATAGGCGCTTACGCACTACGAATACGAATACGAATACGAATACAGTGAATACGTGGGTCCGCTTCGTGAGAACATCGCTTATGTTGTTTCAGAAATCCGGCGCGTAGGAATTTTCAAAGTAATTTAAAAAAGATTTGCCGGGGATGAACTTGTTACTTTCCCAACCATTGTCTGAGTCTATCTATGCATCATGGCAACCAACACCACAGAATCTAGGGATTTTTCCATTACGGAAATAGCACATATGTCTCCAATATCTGCGTATCAAGTTCTGGTAGCTGTATTTCTCGGATTTGTGGCATTCAATAGGTATCAGTACTGGAGGAGAACGGTGTGTTCCCACCTTGTCTTAATCTATACGTATCTTATGACTATTATTAACGTTTTCCCACAGCCAAAAGTGATGCCGCTGGGCTTTGGGCCATTGCCATGGCTTGGACCCTGGATTGGCACAGTTAGATTCCTGCAGGATCCTGTCAAGTTGATACGTGAGGGAATGGTAAAATCTGATAACGGATTCATGCGGATAGCGACCATTCAAGGGGAATACGTTTTGGTGTCTGACAGAAACAAAGTTGCCGAATACCTGAGAGCTCCCGATAGCGTCCTAAACGCGCAGGAAGGGGCCAACGATGTGAGCTTTAGGCCAAGGGTGTTGCAGCAACAGTAACACTCGGTTTCAAAAGCTATTGGGCTGATCTCATCCTTTCACATTGCAGCAACAGCAAATTCCCTTCACGATGGGTTACGGAATAGGACACCGTACGTATCATACACCTGTTGTTCGCGGTCCAATTACTCAAAGCATCAATGCTTGGACTCCACTTTTGGTTGACGAGTGTTGCCTATCCCTCGACGAAATGATTGGCAGCCCACGCGGTCTAAGCCCCCCAAAAACGAGAATCAATCCATTTCATGACTGACATCCGGAGCAGATCATGAACCAATAGCACTCTATGATGCTATAGCGTTGGTAGTGGGACGTATGGCCAGTAGAGTCTATGTTGGAACCGATTTTTGCAAGTCCATCAGAGCCTTCAACCTCTTTTAGACATTTTTCTAACCTAGATGAACTTATATAAAGGTCGCAATAAGGAATATCTCTCGAATGCAGCTGACTATGCTCAAGCCGTAGTCATTACATCTGAACTGATTAGACCCTTTCCGGATTGGCTCAAGAGGTGCGCTACCCATTTTCCTTTCCCACGCCATCGAATTAGTGTTCGACTGGCTGTGGCCGCAACACTAAATCTGTGATAGTATTCTAGTACGGTTCATGCCAGTAATGCGCTATAGAAAGGCTGGGGAAAAGTTCCTGGGGCCCTATATCCAAGAGAGATTGGACGGAAAACTGGATGAATTTGGAGAAAAGCCCACTGATCTCGTCCAGAGGCTCATTGATGCTGCACCGCCCATTGAGAAGACAGTGCCGCAGCTAGCTGAGCGGGTCATGGCTTTAAACGTGGCATCGATACACACAACTACCATGGTAAGTGCTGGACATTATGGAGTCCAGGATGTATCTCAATTTTTGGGCGGATAGTGAAAGCTAAGAGTATTAACATAATTCTGCAGACTTTTACTAGCGCGCTCTACACTCTGGCTGCGAATCGTGAAAATTATGTAGAGGTTTTACGCAACGAAGTGCTGGACAATCTCGAAGATGGCCAGGTGACAGCGAAGACATTGGGTAATCTTCCCAAGATGGAGAGTTTTCTCCGAGAGTCGGGTAGATTCAACAACAATGGGCTAAGTAAGACCTCCAACAATAATTTAGAGCAATGCCGGGAGACCTGACGTTACAATGCTTCCACCGCCGTCACTAACAAACTGTTAAACAGTGGCGATGCAAAGAAACGCAAAAAAAGACTTCACATTCAGCGATGGAACTGTGATTCCGGCAGGCGCAAAGGTTGGCGCTCTCACTCTAGCGCTACACCGGGATCCCGAAGTGTACGAGAACCCAGATACATTTGATGGGTTTCGCTTCTTGCAATCTGGGCCTTCCGTATCAAAGCCGAGCACATTGGTGAACACTGGCGTAAGCCTCCACGTGTTCGGTCACGGACGGCACCCGTGGTAAGTTTCATTATGATGAATTCTTCGACCAGAGACTGACTTTCGCAACTCTACAGTCCTGGAAGATTCTTGGCGGTTCACGAGATGAAGATCATCTTTGCAACACTTCTCCTGCGATATGATTGGGAACTTGCGCCGGGCACAGAGCCAAAGACGTTCTATATCGCGACGATGTTTATACCTGATACAAAGCTCAAGGTGCTGTTTAAATCTCGGAGTCAATAAAGATTTCTCTCGGGAGGAGTTGTTCTACCAAACACTTGATTTTGCATCACAGATAGGAAAGACAATTGCTACATTACTAGCTCTGTAGATTGCCACCAGAGAATTGGTGACGACTCTTCCTCGTTCTGGACTTCTAAAGCTCCTTCCCCTTGATAGGCTTTGTGTCCTCTATAGTACGTCTTCGCTTCAGAGGCCTCTTGCTTTGGCTAGATACTTTGGGGGAACCTTAGACTAATTCAGACGTTTCGCTCTTTTCTCCCATGGTATCTCAAGCTAATTGTTAATAAAAACATCCTTAATTACCCTATCTACTTCGCTTTTCTAAATCGCTCTGTAGCCTAAATAGTTAACGAACTTTAAGCTGCTATCCTTGTACTCTAGCTACACAGTACAAACTAGAAATTAATTTATATTTATATTTTCTTTGTAGGCAACTCCTTTTATCTAAATAAATCTCTTTCAGTCTTTTAGGGAATAGTTATTCTTTTTACTTTGTATATTAATACATTTAGCTTCTAGTAGGTCCTATAAGTAGCCCTTAGAAGCTTGATCTCTAATATTCCCAACGCAATAACCAGTGAAGCTGAACAACAGAAATTCCTCGCTCAGCGTAGCATTGCCCCCCGATAAGGCTACCGCGGGGGTGCTCGAGTAACTTGCTACTCGGGGGCTCCTGCGCGCCTTCTCCGCCGTAGAATAAAAGCCCACCAACGTCCTATCTGGTGACAAGAACCACCACCTGTCGGACCGATGTCTACAAACCATAGCATTGCCCACGCGCAGGCTCGTATACGTGCCGTCAGGTGCCCTATTCGTCTCGATGCTTGCCATGACGACCAAAACCACCATGAGACTGATGATAACGAGCGTGTAGATCTTGTACCAGGTATGGGATATGCAGGGCAAGATGGTCGTCGTTGTTCGTCCACGGAAGAAATAAAAGGAGTAGGTCAAGAAGGATATAGTGGAAAGAACAGCGTAAAAGATCGAGGACAGAAACGAAGTTGTCGTAAACAAAAGACTGTAAAAGACAGGAACAGTGTATATGAGAGACAGAGTCCAGAGCCCCGCGCAAACGATGAGATAGAAGGTGCGGAAGCAACGACTCGGCCATGAGCTGCTGGGTGCCCTGAATCGAGCATTGGGTTTTGGGGAGGCAGCATCTTGTGCGACGGGTGGGTCGGGAGTGCTTTCTGGCGAAGCGTAGGCGAAGTCCTCAGTCAGCCACGCTGCAGCGCACAATCTCAACAGTCCCAGGACCGCAAGGGGGGAGAAAACCATGTCGACGCCCATTAACGGGTCGTAGTTTGAAGCGCCAGCTCCGGTCCGCTCGGTGACAAATGTGTAAATTGCCGCTATCCCTTGCAAAGTCGTGATGAGGGTCTTTAGCGTCGTTGCCGATAGAATGCGTCCATGTGTTCTGTCCGGACGCTGCACGCAGGAGGTAACAGCCTTAGAAACTACTCCATCACTGCCATCCCATCCGTTGGGTGTCCAGAGGATAGCGTTCGTGGCTGCCAGATCATCTCGGCTCCAGGACTTGGCGCGCAGTCGCCGGTCGACGATGGCGGCATACCGCCAGATAATGGATGTTGGATTCCAGAGACAGATTTGGTCATGCCAGCGGGGTTTGCGTTTGGTGAGATAGAAGGCTGCAGGCGCTCCAGAGACAACGTGGGCAATTAGTGGGGCGAGGCAGAGGGTATAGAGGGAGATCCACTCGGTGAAAGTAATGCAACCGCTGTTGAATTGCAAAGGTGTGATGTGATATTGTCGATGAGACATTGTGTAAGTTTCCAGTTGATTTGACAGCTATCGACATGCTGTTCCAGATATTTGAGGAGCTGGAAGGCCAGCTGAGCGTGTGTTTAGGAAGGTTCCAGCTAGGTGGCGCAGTAGTTAGACGAAGGCGCGGAAAACGAAACATCCAGAGACACCGCCACCGCGACCGTCGTCATGGCTTGAGTTTACTGCGAATAAGGCTGTGTGGCTCATTTATCATGAGGCGAATGAAAATTCTGTGAACTTGACCTCGTCTGACTCCAAGATGCAGCAACTGGTAAGCTTGCTCAAGGGAGAGTCATAAGGTTCACATGACCAAGGAACTCTAACTTCGCACTGGCACACAGCCTTCCAGAAAATGCAAACATGAATCAGCAATTGCCTCTGGGGTTGTTCCCCGACCTTTTAGACTTCTCTTCCTAGCATGCTTTTGGGCCTCACGAAGTGGCGCCCTAGTACGAGTCCATTAGTCTAAGATGCTGGTGGGGAGTGGCTTGAAATGTTGGCCACCTCAAGCCCCATACGAACCAATACCAAGGCCGCCAGGTAAAAGACGTAAAAACTACTTCAAGGGATATCCTAGAATTCATGGTTTCGCACCCTACCAACCAGATTCGTTGATATCTTTAACACGCCTCTCGTGGGGCGCTGTTCTGAATGAGTGCACGATTGTTTGCTGGTATGCTGTCGGGACCCTTTGGCCCTTGTTCGGAGCCCCATCTCCCAAGGAGTTGATGGTTGGATCTCAGGGTCAGTGATGAGGCCGCACGATAGCAGTATAGTAGGTACTGGGACATAACCAGTTCCGACATGGTAAAAGAGGGATGAAAGGTAAGAAGGGTTAGGAGCAGGGGCTGACACGTGACACCTGTACCGGAAGACTTCCCTGTCTTTAGAACATGAGGCAACTGAATCTAAATGTTCGAATTCCTGAGGTTCATGGATAAAACAATAAATTTCTACTTAGATCCAAGGCAACCTAGTCTGTGCGACCTAACCCCAGCTACGCGTCTGTGCAACCCTAACCCAACCCTAACCACACACTGGCGCCAAAATCCCAGGTTGGGGTTAGGGTTGGGGTAGTAGGAGCGCTAGGTTGGAGTTGGGTAGTGGTCGGGGTCTGACATAATCTAACCCAACCCCAACCCAACCCCGACCCATTTGCCAGCCTACTTCGGCTTGCGCTTGCGCAGCTCTAGCCTAAGCCTACAGCCTAATAGAATTAAGATTATCTAACTATAAAGTTACGTTTAGTTAGGATAAGAAAAAAAATTTCAGCTGAAAGCGGCTAATATACTAGTTCCGATTTGGCGCCATTACAACCTCGCTTAATCCATAGTCAGTTGACCTGCTGCCCCTTGAGTTGAGCTCAGAGCCGCGCATGCGCTAAACCCAGCCTGGCGTAGCCATCATAGCCTCGGTTGATTCATAGTTGAGCTGCCGACACCTAAGGACCTCCGCAATCCCATACTACGCAATCTCATACCCAGTAGCCTTATGCCAAGTAAGTAATTAAAGTGGTCTTCGCCGTAGGAGGTGGGGTAATCGTAACTGTCCGCGAGGTCACGCTTCGTGGGTCTTAACATTCCTCTTGAGCTGGAAGTCTGTCTTGTTACTCTCAGTTAAGTTTCTGTTTGTTTCGGTCCGCTTCTATGTGGCGTATTGAGGGCGCTATCTAACCAATCTTAGGCTTCTGTCTGATCAGCTCTGTGTTTTGCCCCGCACCGGCCAATCTGCCATGCCCACAATAGCGCTTCAACGTGAAGTAGAAAGCGATTCCTTCAATAAGCGGTAGGTTGTCGTAGAGAGACTCGATTAATCGTCCTCTTTTGAAAGATTTTTAATCTGTTGCCCCTGAACAAAAATCCTTACACTATTAACTTGTTAGGTTCGGCGATGCAGAACTACACTGTAAATTGCTTGACTAACAGCTCCTACTAGGTACACTATCAGAACGGTTCCTACACCACACCAACAGACGTTATATGACAACGGCATCCGGTCATATCTATCCTCAAGTCCACGTCCTTGTCCTTCCGCTCGACTAGCCGCCTGATCAATACTCCATACCGGCCACTCAATCGCAACCCCTCATATACAATTCGTTAAGAGGTGTTCAACAACCCTTGATGGCGAGCAATGGCGGAATCCTGGTTAGGTGTTGGAGCGCTGGACACTTCCTGGATACTGCCCGCAACATGCGCAACCATCACCACTAAACTCGCCTTCAACTACGTTGTGGGCTGCTATGCCGGAGGGTGTGATGCGAGTTGCTTTCCGCAGCCTTCTAAAACAGTCACAAACCCTTATAACTATTTCACTGCAACAGCTTGTCCAAATGGTTACGCTAAAGCGTGTTCTGGAGGAGCTCGACCATCTGACTTGACATTATGCTGTCTAAGGTACCTGCTGTTCCATGCCCCTCTGCTGATAAATTTATTAGAGTACAGAATACTAATAATAGAATCTACAGTGGCTTCACGTGCCCAGGAAGTAGGGGGTTTGAATGCGCCAAAGATCCATTCGTCAACGGCATTGCTACATTTTGGGTTGCACCATCTGACTTCCCCGCCGTGATACCAACTTCTTTCCCGCTTACTACAACAACAAACACACCTGCATTTGCTGCTCTCCATCGCGCCATTGTAATATCTCCAGGGACAGCATCATCTCCAGGGGCAGCATCGTCTTCATCGGCAACCACCAACTCTACATCGGCCGGCGCCACAAGCAGTAGTACTTTGTCTTCCCCATCTGATCAGAGTAACAAAGACCTTTCAACCGGTGCTAAGGTCGCCGTTGCTGTCTCCGTTCCGATTGGATTTCTCCTTCTGCTTATTCCAGTCTCTCTATTATTCTTGCGCAGGAGAAAGTCCAGAAATTCAGCTGCCACTCCCCCTGTTTTATCGGCAGAAAAGAAAGACAAAGTCGATCCCTCGCCTCAGTTTGGCAGAAGTGAATTATGGGCCGGAAAAAACGCCGTGCCGCCGGAAGTTGATTCTCGAGAGGTTGGGAGGGAAGTATTTGAAGCTGACGGCGATTCTATAGCTAAGAACAATCAAAGACATGAGCTCCCATCATGAAGTCCGACTTATCTAGTACTAATAGCCTACTCTTAATCGTACTTATTGTTTTGCAGCAATGAAAGAACATAAAATAGAAATATTCCTCCGTAAAGGCAGGTTTCAGTACGAGGTAATTCTGTAACAAACATCCTTGATAAGCCCGACGTATTCGTTATGCTAGTCTAGAGTGTGGCTAGTGCGCTACACCAGCGCATAAAGGGCCCTGTGCCTGCGGGAAGGATCCTGCAAGTATTATTCACATATTAGAGCCTACGCTTGAAATACTACTGTTATCCCTTCGCTATCACCTGTAGCCTACGGCAAGTACCATTGCCTTCCAGCTACCACTTAACAAATTCTCAACTGACGATGAACATCAGTACATCTCTTACCTCTCACTCAGTCAAAGGATACTTGCGTTACAGATATTACCTTATATCGTAAGGTTGATGAGTGGTGAAGCATGTGAAAGATTTTGTTGAGGATGTGCAGTGGCAGGGCTTTGGAAATGTCTGGCACGTCTGACGGAGGCTGGGGTCCACTCGTTTGGGCATGTGCTGGTATCCATTGCCTATAACTTCTTAATTCTCTTTACGGGCCAAAAAATACGATTCAACTGTTTAAATGCTAATACTCCGGCAATTGTAGGCTACTGTAGATCGGAAGGGCCCTATGGGGCATTTTATATTAGCTCTTGGCTCCAGCAGAATCTATAGTTTTAATCATTGTTATCAAAATTAATTTAGTTAAATACAGTAATTAACTAAAAGCTAATAGGCTTATAACTAGGCCAGTAAATAGGTAGAGGTTAAGTAGAGGTTAGGTATATAAGGGGTCGCGGTGACAGACCTCTTAGTAAGTCCAAGAGTGGCCTTTCGGGCTATGGATGCAACGGCGACGAAGATGCGAGGAGGCGTGAGTTAGGTTAGGTAGGTAGTAGGCAAGCGTAAAGTAGGTCCCTAAGCACGTGCTGCAAGCCCGTGTCTCCTAGCGCCTACCTAGTATCCTAGAATGCAGGTATAGTTGAAGAATTGTTAACTTACTAAGCCTGGTACGACTTGCTTGTTAACCTACATCTAGCCAAGGCAATTATTTTTCTCAACCGAAGCTGCGCCGAGCTATACTACTAAATCTAATAGGGTGTATTGCACGAATAATAGTACCCTAGATAACAACTCGCCTGGGAAAAAGTAGAACACTTGCATGATACTATATACGCAATCTAGAGGATACTTTAGATTAACTATTCTGTAGTAAGATAGAGTTCTTAATAAGCATTACCTAGAAACCTGTTCTTTGAATCGAGTCTAAGACCTAAAGTCTGATAGGCGATAATGAACTTCTCTTGTAACTAAGAAATTGATTATCGAAGCCAGGACTATTTCGTGTCTGGCCTCGAACAATACTATAAGGTAGTACGACAAGGTCTTCTAATTCGTAGATGATACTATTCTCTGATATAATTTCGCTATTTAGGTTTAGAAAGATCGTGCTCGGTTTTAGAAGGAGTAATAGAGTTCTTCTCTGTATATAGCCCTTTGCGCCATATCTATACTAAAAAATACTTCTATCTTCTAATTCTCAATAGTTGGACTTTGATACCCTCTTCCTATATGAACCCGAGACCAAGCAATATACAGATAATCTACTCCATGACGGCCCCGAAATGGATAGTTGCAAACTTCTTCTACAGGCCATAGAAGAGAAATACAAGCCAATAGGAGACAAAATCGGGCCCATGATCAACAACGACCTGATAACGTTTGACCATATCTAGACAATTTTCAGACCTCGCACTATTGTGGTTACCCGTCCAGAGACATCAGTAGATCAGGATTACTGTTTCGTCGTTGATTATGTAACGAAAGAGAAACCGCCTAAGGCTGCAAAGGACTGCAAGGGGAAATGATTGGCTGAAGGACACACATTGGACTACAATGGAAAAACCTTTGGACATCGCAATTTCCGTGTCAACATCGTAACATTCAGGGGGACAGGGTCAATCGGCAAGCTGGCTTCATACCCTCTCAGTCATTACCCAGACCAGAACTCACGTGAGAGATTTCTTGACAGAGGTAGAGCCTACGTCAACATCAAACAAAAATCCACGTACAATTATGAAAGAATGTCAAGAAATACCCACGGAGTACTTGTGGATGTTAAAGGACGCATAATCGTGGGTAAATTAGGATACACCAAGGAACATCCTGTCAAGAACAACGTGTTCATACGTATCGAGAACCAGGAACCTGATTCATTTACTGAGGAGTATCTTATAATCGCTTCACTAACTATACATGCCTTCTCGCTGCAATATAATCAATGGGTCCGATGTTTCGTGTCAGATATCAAAGATGTTGGCTGGTCTAACAGGCATTGGGAATCACTTGTACTTGAAGAAGAGAAGAAAGAATATATCGCATGTCTTGTCGATGCGCTCACATGGCTCTGGCCACTCACCTGACCCTGCCAATAAGGGCAAAGGCTTATTTCTTCTGTTCTATGGACCACCAGGTGGTGGTAAGACTCTTACTGCTGAAAACTCGACGATGTGGCCAGCCAACTTCAATCTGTTTACAGTAGAGCAGAATGGTGGAGCGCCATTCTCCTCATCGATGAGACTGACTCTTTGATAAAACAACGGGACCTATCGGGAGATCTCAGGGCGAGTGTCACATCTGCGTTCATTCGTTCTCTGGAACGGTTCAGTGGCATCACTATTTTGACTACAAATCTTGAGCGAGACTTTGATGGCGCAGTATTGTCCTGGGTACATTTCCACGTTAAATACCAACCATGGAACCGAAAAGTGCGTCAATTCATGCAAGGATCTAGAAAGCAAAATTGCTGACAGGCAGTATGATGATTTAAGCGACGAACAGATAAATGGTCGTGCAGCAAGTGTTATCATCTTCAGGCTTGCCGTCGCATAACTAAATACTACAAATCAAGAATGTGGTTGAAATAACCGCAGATTTGGCTAGATCTAAGAAGAGTCCCTTTAACTTCGAGGCATTGAGGAAGACCCTAGATCATATCACTGAAGAACATGAAAATAGTTTTCAACATCGGCTTTACGCATGATAGAAACATATCTGTAACTTCCGCTCTCTTCACTCCTTCCTTTTGCATTGCGTCTGTTTTCCCAAATATATCTTATGTCTTGCATCAGCTCACTTTGGCTTTTTGAAAGTATGTTCATGCTTAGTATAATAGAATAGCATTTAAGAAAAGCTCTAACTTTTTTTTTTTTTTTGGCTTTATTTCAGATCCGTGGCTTAGTTCAGCATCAGTCAAACATGGTGAATTTTACGCTTCAATAGAACTGGAAGGTTTCGTTCGACATGTCTCTGGTTAGCGCATCTAAACGATGTATCTAAAGACCGGGCTTTCATAAGCGTGCTAAGGTTTGTTGGCACGCCACTGATCAATATTGGTTTAGTTGTGACCCCTGTTGAAAGAATATGTACTTGCTCGTCTAAAAAAGTTAGTATCCCTTTGGAGACTGAGTCAGCATAAGGCGTTCTATAGCCATTCACAATAAACAGAGCGCGTTCTTCTAAAATAATTTTGTATAATTATTTGCTATTAGTTGAGTTTAGGTGCAAGTGGTGAATGAGCAATTGTCGAAACCCGCATGTGCTGAGCTTAGTTAGGCATGCACAAGCGAGGACGAGAGCCCATGGACTTTCTCCGCCCGAGACATATTCGCTAAAATGCATACAACGCGTGATCCCATACAGGGATGCACGCATACGTGCGATTTGGTCAATCTAAATTCAACTCAGCGGTGGAAATTTCATTTTATCTAGTGTGTCCGAGGGAGCCTGCAGAGTCGTGGCACATGGAACAAGTACCGTGTTGTGCGGCGTTCGAAACAATATAAACGAATGCTGCTGATTTATTGATTGCCTCGAGGTCACATCTTTCAACATTATCCCTATATCTCTCTATCAAAGCCTAGTGATGAACTCTGATGAATTTCTTCCTCGTCCTCCACCGCCTTCCCCGATTCTTCGCCCTCTCCTCCCTCCCCACTCACATGAACGAGCTCTACAAGATACTTGGGATGGGATTGTAGCCTTTTCGGGAAGGTCAACCATTCTTCTGCCTACCCAGACAAGTCTTACTTGCCCCACCGACAGTGGCGATACGCAGGTCTTTGATAATGCACATACCGCCAGAGAATCTAGATTTTCAGCTAAAGTCAGGATATCAGTTTATACAATGGGGGACTTCAAGGAGGAACTTGTCCAATAATTAATCCTTGGATTAGTAGGAGGGATACAAGGGGTCGATGCCATTCAAATACACAATGCGACATTGACCGATCGAGATGGTCAGCAAACCGATTACACAACAAAAAACTGGTAGACATTTCGAAACACTTTAGATGGCCTTATAAATTCTTTCATAAAGCGAGGATATATATTGTTCATCTGTGTGCAATACGAATGGAGAATAAGTTACTAAGGGAGACATCACCTTTAAGCAGTGAACTCCCATAAGATTGCCTTGAGATCTAGCGTCAGAGTAATATTAGTAGGGCTCTCAAGATTAAGAGAGCATCTCCTATTTTAGTAGCACTTTCCACTATCGAGTCATACAAACGCTGTTTTGACCGTACCCAGTCGCACACTATGCAAACCTCCATTGTCGCTACTAATTGCTATCTGAGTTAAAAGATCTATCGTATATCTTAACTACTCGCTTACTTCGATATGCGTCTTGTATCTCCGCATGTGAATATTGTGGCATGCTAGGATGCACGTAGAAGTAGGATGCACGTAGAAGTAGGAGGCAGGTGGCGACCCGCAGTTGGTGAGATGAGTTGAAATATATAGATTGAGTAGCTACTCGACGAGTTTTTGTCTAAGGCTATCTATCCTATCGACCCTACTTAAAGCTCTGCCTGCAGAGCTGCTAACCTAATGCTTACTGATCACGTGCAATCCTACTACACCACAATATATATATCTAATAGTTCGTACCTTTCTCAATTCATTTATCACAATAAAGCTGCTAACCAGGTAATCATGCTGCACCTAGCTTTATACATGACATTCCTGACTACAGGTTTAGCACAGATAATTAGTCTTTCTCTTCATCAGAATTGTATTGCGCCAAAGTGTAGCCCAAAAGTACTATAATAATTTTCGAAGTACTAAACCCGAAACTAATGTTGAGTCACGGATATACTTTTACTCTGATTTCCTCTACCGAAATTGTAAAGCGCCTGTTACGTTTGCAAACACATGTAACCAAGCAAATCAACTGAACGAAGTCAGTTCTATTGCACTTGATCTTGGTTTGTGTTGCCAATTTTACAGGTATATAGCTTCTTTTCTTTTCTTGCTCCTTGCTCTAACTGGTATAGTGACATGTATTGCACAACTCAGACGACTTGGGGAGAATGGGCAATGTGGTATCCAGGGATTGGATCTTTAGATAACAATACTAAAGCTATGATTGGTAGCTATATGTGTTATAATGGCACAGTCTCTGCTAACTGTCCACTCCTGGTTCCCCACTATCGAGTTCCGTTAGTGTGGTATATTCTACAACCCAACAAGTTATGTCCACGTATGCCTCGACGCGTTAGCAGGAAAGACTTTTGTAAAGCAAACTTATATAATTTAGAAAATATCCTTTTATCTAAATTATAATCATAAATAAGTGGGGTATTGTAAATTGAAGCGCATTCGTTTCGAAAAAGAGGCTAAAAGTTTGGATTAATGAATTGCCTATCTTGTTCCTGGAATCGGTGATGCGTCCAGCATCTCAAAGGGCATGGCGCCAAGCGCATGAACTCATGCAAGGCATACTTTTTCTCCCGCCAAGTCGGCAACTTTGAGCCCAACCGTTTTAACTCATCTACTGCGGGATGATGATGGGTAATACTCGCCTGATCTGCCGGTGTCTAGCCGAAACGGCTCTTTGCATTAACATCAGCACCCGCTTCTACGAGCTCCGCAAATACTCCTTCTGACCCTGTGACTGCAGCGAGATACAATGGAGTGTTACTATGATTATCCCTTGCGAATATATTAGCACCACATGCGATGAGAAGTTGTACTACAGCTAACATGCCTAGACCCGCTGCATAATGAATAGGGGTAAGCCGCGAAACATCACTCTGGAATGGGTCGATCTTAAGGCACTCGAGCCTTCTAGGAAGCAGCTTCATATATTGAACAAGACCTTGTCCAAATAAACGATGGAGAAGGGTAACTCCATACTTGTCAGTCTAAACTAGGTCCATCTTTGGCTCAAGTAGTAGCCTTTCAAATGTGTCGTTATGTTTGTAAATTGTAGCCCGCTCAATTATAGATATTTCACTACTTTTTTCAAACCAAAATGTGATTTCATGTAGCTTATCGGTGAGAACGACATTGCTGGGCAGGCGGTAGAGCAGGGCTTGAATTAAGTAGTTATACAGGCGATGTGATACTCTTAGAATGAAAAGCAATCGCCTAAAGAGAGGTGTGTATCAATCCAATGAACAAGTTCAATAGGTGTATTCAAGAGGCCCATATCTAGTATCCTGTTATGATGCGCTTAGATTGTGAACGCATCCGACTTTTAAGTTGGCCTTCTAAACCGAAATGCCTTGTATTAATTTTCGCCTTTTTTTGGTTGAATCATTTGCGTCATCAATTTGCTTGAGACAGTCTCCGGTGTTTATATAGGTTCTTAACGTGGTTAGCAATTTTTTGATGAATCAATGAGCCCCAAACATTAATTTTTAGATGTCTTGCAAGCGGAAAACAAAGTGAATAGTACCCGCCTCAAAATAAGTTGTCTGTCCAGGGTGAAGGATAACGTACCGTAGCCTTCCAGACCAGGATTCAATCATGTCTTCGTCTCATTCTTCTCTCTCCTGATATGTTGGCCGTGATACCCAACTAAAGCCGACGAGCCCTTCTTGGACTGTTAGCCGTGTGGCCTTGCCGCAAGTGTCCCGATGAGCTAGAGTTAGAGCGCCCCCTTGTGCGAGTAGTATCCACTCTTCATCATCCTTCCATTCCTTCCGCCTATTTGCTTTCACTGATACTCGTTGTGCTGTATCTGCATCTGACACGATATCCCGGGTTTGGCTTAACAATTGACAATCTTCTCCCGCGAGGAAATATGGGAGGGTCAAGCGAGGAAGAGGATTCCGCATTTCTAGAGCTTTCAATCGACTTTTACCCGAGAAATTCTCGAGAAAATGTTCGCAGAGGTCGTGTAGTGTCATCTGTGTACATGATTTCTGACTTATGGCCAACGAGGGGTCCAGTAGACACCTTCCTTTTTAAATTCCACATACGTTCAAACAGCTGCCCGATAGGGCGTCTTTTATCCTTGGTCCATTGGAAAGACTGTTGTTGTGTTGTGACGACGGGCCCGTGGAGCGTGACTTCCGGCTTGAGATGTGCCTCGCACCCAGAAAAAAATAGGCCTCTATAAGATCGTCGCCACCAACTGTCACGGGTTGTGTAGCTCGCTCCAACAGACTGCACATTGACATTACATTCTTCTCATCCCATGTTCCATGATTTGGTGTTCTGCACCTTAATTCAGCCAGAACAGTTTGTAAAAATGCCGAATCTCTCGTTTTGTGGTGCACTGGCCGACTTGTAAAGGCGTCCGGCGGAGAGCGCATTGGGTCAGGAAGTAGTAGCTTCGCTCTGCGTAAGAAAGTAGGGCTATATGTGTGGTGACTAGAAATTGTGACGAGCATACAGCTCTAGACTTGACACTGTGGGCATTCGAAGGACATGATGGCAACTTCACGAGTGTTCGTTTATTTTTGAGATCTAGACTTGGCGATATGGGCCTTGAAGGACGTGATGAAGCTTTTGCAAAAGAAAGGGATTAAGTAAGCAAAAGTCGGGTTATGCCATAGTACAATTAGCTCTACTTCCATTATTCCGCCGAGATTGGCATATATCTTCGTAGCAGTTTATGCACAAGCTCTCGATCATATCGGTGACATTGGTACTATCATCATCGTCTTCTAGGACACTCGCCTCGATAGCCTATTGCCCTGTATGTTCAAAAAGATCTGTTGCAAGACTCCTGTTGTCTGCCATTTTGAAGTTGATGTGATATGGGTTTCGGTGCGAGATTCGCGTGTGCACAAGTGCCCCATGAAGGGTTACAAACAACAAACGGATAACAGCGGGCAGCAGTATGTGAAGGTATATGCGGTAATAATATATTGTCTCTATTTATTGCAATAAGAGAAGTGCGATTTTAGGAGAAAGTTCGTGGTTGTAGTTGTTGAGGTTACCCAATGAGATAACAGGCACTGGTACCGGTTGAGAGAGCTCCTGACGTAGAGTTGAATCGCAATAGAAGTAGTTATATTCAGTTATATAAACTCCGTTCGGGACTAGTATAGATAATATAGGTATAGCTATTTAGCAGTCGACTGGGAAAGTGGGGCGTTGGCTACACGAAATGTAGCAGCCAGAAGCTAATTGAGTTACTAAAACCTCTTTTCAAAGTATTTATTAGTATAGCCAGCGTAGTAGAATGTTCCTAGCCGATTTTTTTCGTAGTATATTATCTATTGAATGCATGCAGTATCAACATAAGCAATGCCATTTCCCACTTTTTCCGTTTACCAAGAGCTGTGATGGTGCACTTACTTTCACTTCCACCCTCATTCAAGCTACAATAGGCCTTAGTGCAATTAACCCACGAGAGCACGCGAAAATCAACTATGTTCATTTCTAGGGACATCGCAAAACAGCTTCTTACAAATGTTAAATTTTGCTCTATTATCCACTCACCTTCAAGGGACACAGCGCCAATTCACTATCCCCTTTCATTTTCTGAGTATCGAAGCGCAAAATGGCAAACGAAAACTTCCTAGACACGCAAGCCGATGCCGCAAAAGATGCCAAAAACAACAACATGAATACTCGTGGTCGCGCCCAAAGAGAAACACTTGATGATGAAAGCGATGATGACATACGTCGTGGCGCTATTCATGACGATGCCAACACTAGTATTCTTGAGGCATAGGGCCAAAGGAGTGAAAGTACGGCCAGAGAGCTTTCAGAGGCTGAGGAGCGCCAGCGTCATCAGCGGGAAGATCTTGAAAGCCGCACCGCTGAAGGACAGGTCACCCTAGAAGATCTCAATGCATTGAGCGAGGACGATATGATTGCAATGTATGGTCGGGGACATATAAGAGTGGTATCATTATGGTTCCTGTCACCTCTAGCATTTCGTTACTCTAGCAGAAGAAGAGTGCTGCTGTTTGTTACAGGAAAGCTGAACCTCGTATATATCGGCTCAGAAGTAGCGTCGCTATCGCTTTGAATGGCTCTGGAAGTGGTTTCCGGATGATGTTGCTCCAAA
The DNA here is from genome assembly GCA_028456385.1 of Ophiosphaerella korrae. Taxonomy (NCBI): domain Eukaryota; kingdom Fungi; phylum Ascomycota; class Dothideomycetes; order Pleosporales; family Phaeosphaeriaceae; genus Ophiosphaerella; species Ophiosphaerella korrae. The sequence continues at coordinate 36,179 of JALNQF010000047.1, read as the reverse complement.
ACGTTTGGATATCAGGTAGTTACCGCCCAAAAAGGACGCCTTAGCGTTGATGTTATATCAGGACGATGATTTGATATTCCCATAGGGGATAGAGCAGGGAAAAACAAATTCGAGTCTGACTGCCATTTTCCGTTATTAGACATTGTGCTCATTTGAGGGCTGAACAATAAGCCCCCGCATACACGAAGTTCAACTAACGATGCATAACTACTATCTACCAATACTAAGTCATACCCACCCCAAGCCTATCCTCTCAGTAAATACCTCCCACAAAACAATACATCCGCAACGCCCTACACAATCAAAAACGCCCCATCCAAAACCCATGCGCGCTCGAATGCATAGCTCAAACACACCAACTCCAATCCAGTAAAACGAATTACATAAAACTCATCTTAACCTCCTTCTCCGTGCCAAAATCATCCTCGAACTCCTCCGCCCACGCATTATGCAGCGGATCCGCGCCCGCGCCGGAGCCCAGCGGCGCCGTTTTGGCAGTGTATAGTGGCGGCCGGTCATCCCAGTGCTGCGCTGTGCTAGGCGGCGAGGATTTGTGTGAGGGCTCAGGGTCGCGGAAGGAGGTGTCGAAGGTCATTTGCATGTCTTGGTGGTGGTCGAACTCGTCGTATTCTTCAAAGCTTTGTTTTGCCGGGGTGGGTGTGTAAATACCGTTCTGTTTGGGGAGGTTGGTTGCGCTTGTGGACTTTGTGTTTTGAGATGTAACGTCTAGGCTGTCATTGTAGGATTTTGTTTCGCGGAGGGAGGAATAGGGGTTTTGTGGGGTGGGGATAGAGGCAGGCGGAAGCTGGATTTTCATGGGGGGGAGAGTGCTTTTGATTTCCTTGATTTCGAACTCGCGATCGTCGGCATCGTATGGTTTACTGTCAGCGGCGAGGGCTGCGACTTCTTTGCGGATCGCATCGATGTCAAACATGATAGGATTTTCGGCGATTTTGGCTGGGTCGGCATCTTTGTCGATGAGCGCTGGTTTTTGGCTATGTTCATCATACACCTCCCATTCTTTCTTGTCGCCCTTTTTGCGTTTCCACCAGCTTACTTTCCTTCCCTTCTTCTCCTTTTCCACAGTCTTTTTCTCTAGCTCCTTGCGTGCTTCCTCAATCTCATTGATTAGTTCTCTTTGTCGCTGCTCGTGGTTTTCAGGATCAGGGTCTTCGATCTCAGTGAATTCGTCAGACTCAACTTCCCAGCCAACTTCTCGCAAGAGCTTGGGTATTGCTGTACGGTAAGCCATGTGACCGGGAACAAGCTCGGTGACATTAACGTTCTCGATTGTGGGTACTTCGACTTGGGCCAGGCCAGCAACTCGCATTATACCGCCAGAAGTCGCGCGGAAGAGATAACCTAATTAGCACATTAGCAAGGAAGGACAAACAAAGAGTGAGTTTTACCCAAAATCCAGTCATTGGTTGCATAGCCATTGACAAACCTTCCAGGGACCACCGAACGAGTTTTGATGTACTCATCCTTCTTTGCAACAACTGGCGTGCCGAACATGTAGACGTTCTGTACAAGGCCAAAAGCTCCTTTCGCAGCAAGCTCTTTCAGGCATGAGAAAATAACTCGCGCGCCAAGCGAGAACCCAACGAGGGTTACTGGTCGCGTGCCTAAGTTGCGGTCCATAAGTGAATCAGCCAAAATAAGTCCAGCCATATCTGCCCTGGCCTGAGAAACGACCCAGGGATTATCAATTAGGTAGGAAAGCTTGGTTAGAGCGAGGGGAAGAGTCATGGCGGCCATAAGTGCAGTCAGGATAGTGCTACCCAAGACTTGTTGAAGGCCTTGTGTGAGAGCCTAACATGTTAGTATCGTATGATTTCTGTCGTCACCAGCACGTACCTCAGTAGCAAGGATGTTGATGGTGTCACCCATACTCCTCAGCATCTCAGGTTCCCAAAGGACGGAGTATATGTCGCCCATGATAGGGTCTACGGTACTGTATGGCAGACGGACATCATCTACCTTGCCGTTCATCCACCCAGCAAGAGTGATGATCAGGTTCGTTCGCTTGTTGTTATGAAGAGGCCGATATTCAAATGTTTTGACGTTGCCCGTTCGTCTGTTAGCAGCTCTGACACCTACTGTACTACCAGTGACAACGCCTGTCGTTGTGATGATAGCTGCACCTCCAGCGCCTGCGAGAAAAGTACTCGTGCCTGCGACACCAATTGTGGAGAAACCAGCAGCAAGACCAGCGCCAATCAGAGGGGCAAGTAGGCCAGCAGACAAGCCAATGACCAACCCTCCGCCTACCGTTGCGATGCCCATGAATGCTAGGCGTCTGTTGCGCGCCTTCTTCGCTCGAATCTGCATATGGTCATCCTCGTCCCAGTTTTCTTTATCTGCTTGCTCCTGCATCTCCAAAGCATCTGTAACGCGTTTCTCGAAACGGCAAATTTCCAGCCAATCCACTGCAAGATACTTTCCAACCTGTTCAAAGAGTTCTCTTGAACGCGAATCGTACACTCCGTCCGAGATTAGGAGGAGAAAGAGATCGCACATGACAGTCCATCGCAAATCGATATCGAGATTTTTGCTCTCTGGTAGTTGTGATGGCGATTTGACTTCGGGATATTCGAAACCTCCCTCATGCTCTTCATAGGGTGGTGGAGGAGGCGATTGTGTTGGGTCGTCTAAAGCAGATGACGATTTGGATTGCTCTGTTTTCTCATCAGGCCTTGGAGACGATACTGAGGGCCTCGCTGAATCTAAGTCCCCTGGCCCATCTACCTCCTCCACAGCCGGATTCTTGACCCGAGCATTTGCCATCAGCGCTGGCGTCAGATCTGCCGGTATAACACCATGGTCTGACAATTGCTCAATCATGATCTGCTCAGAGGTGGTGATGTCCATATGACTATACAATCTGATCATCATCTTCTGAGACCACATCTTGGTGGTTTCTTGTTGTAAATCCAAGGCTTTCTTCGTGTTTCTGTTTCGCTCCATCTTGGCGAATCTGTTCTCCATCTCAACCATGGCGAGCCGCACAAGGCCAACATATGCTACTCGTTGTCCTTCAGTCAAGAGGTTCTTGGTAGCTTGCATTTGCGTGAGCGGATCTCGGGCAACCTCGCCATCCTCATCTTCGTTGTCCTGCGTCTTCTTATTATCCTTGAAGAGATATGCGGTATTGTCGTCCATGCTAGTCACCGAGTCAACATCGTCATCCATGATGACCCTGGTGTAGCCCTTTGCGGCACCGCCCATATTCGCGTAACCTGACATATCTTCCAATTCTTCTTCATTCTCTTTAGCAATCAGCTTGTTGTCGTCGTCATACATATCGTAACGGGCATACGCAGGCATGGTTTGCCAGCCACCATCGTCTAAAGTCTGTTCTTCCTTGGGAGGCTGTGTGAGGACATGCTGATGCGAGTATTCGGATATGGAAGCGACACTCTTTTGATGGTGGTGGGCAGGCGACTTAGGTTGTTCTATGCTCTTGCGCTCCTCCACTAGTTTCGGTGGTTGGGTCGCGGGAGGTTGCGGCTCAGGCTCTGGCTCGGCCGGTTTGTCAAGAGGTTCATGACTTGCAGCATCTGACACTGTTTCTACAGACTTGATAGGTTTATGGACGTGTGTAGCTTCTGGTGGTGGCGGTGGTTGATGGTGTAGTTCCTCCGTGTGCTCAATCTTCTCCACCGCCTGTTTGACACGCCCATTGAGTTGGGCTTGCGCCTCCTCTACCTGCACCACCTGAGGCGCTGGTATAACCTCCTTATCAACATCTTCCTGCTTGTCCGGCACGGCAATCTTCTCCTGGCTTGCTGACTTGGAAGCTACTGCATCCTCAAACTTCTCATCATCCGAGTCAGACTCGTCCACAACCGGCGTTCTCGCCCGTGGCTTTCTTATAGGTAGTCCAAAATCATCGTATTCAACGTCTGGTTTCGCACTTGGTCCGTCTGCGGCTTGTGTGCTCTGTAATTCGGTCTTAGGGGAATCGGCGGGGGTCTCGCTAGACATAATGTGGCTACCGCGGATGCATCGAGCAGATTCGTGAGTCCAGGCAGGTAACGGGAGAGTGTAAAGTGTGTGCGACCCAAGATTATACACGTGAATTATGTACAAAGCCTCTGTGGCACACCTCAGGACCGGCTGGCAATTCACAAATGCGGAGTGTTTCGGGGGAGCTAGACGTCTGCGGCTTGATGGTGCACGAGCCAATTGGCGCCGCCCGCAATGGGAACTTTTTGGGAGCGCTGACTTTTTGAAACCGAACAACCTTCCTCCCCGCCAAACACGCACAGCCTCAAACAACACGCGTCGCAATGAAGCTCAAGAGGGCGAAGGCACGTACACGTGATGTGGATGATGCTGCGCTGCTGACGCTTTATTCAGGCCTACAAAAAGCTTCTTCACCAGTACGAACTCAACTTTGGCTTCCGCGAGCCCTACCAAGTCATCCTCGACTCGCAGATCCTCCAAGATGCCTACCAAACCAAGATTGACATTGTCACGCGACTGCAAAAAATGCTTGGTGGGACCGTCAAGCCCATGATCACCACTTGCGACATGCGCCACCTCTACAATGCAAAGCCAAAGAACGAGACTCTTATATTACAGGCCAAGGAGTACGAGCGCCGGCGATGCAATCATCAGGATCTCGATGAGCCGCTGTCGACGCTGGAGTGCCTATCCGAGGTGGTAGATCCGAAGGAAAACGGCACCAACAAGAATCGATACATTGTCTGCTCCGACGATGTAAGGGTACGCAAGCACATGCGATCGATAGCGGGCGTACCGCTGATCTACATTTCAAAATCGGTCGTGCTGATGGAGCCCATGGCCAACGCGACGGAAGAGCAGCGGGAGCGTGAAGAGAAGTCAAAGTTCAGACTCGGCTTGAAGGGGCAGCGCAAAGCAGACCAGAATCAAAAGCGCAAACGGGACAATGATGAGCATGGAGACGAGGACCAGTCTATTGCAAATGAGGCCGAAGGAGATGCTCAGCCTGTGAAGAAGAGGAGGCAGAAAGGCCCCAAGCAGCCTAACCCATTGAGTATGAAGAAGTCTAAAAAAGACAAGGCGAACCCGACGGACGCGCCCAACAAGGCGAAATCGTCAGAGGCGAACGAGAAACTAGAGAAAACAGCTGAGAGCTCTGGGCGCAAGAGGAAGCGGAAGCCAAAGTCCCAAGTGGCCGAACAGGAGAGTGCCGATTCGACATGATTAGACCATACTCCTTATGCATGCAGTGTGCTACTACAGAATGCTCTATTCGAATCATGATACCCAGACTGGAATATGTTAGCTCCAAACACATCAGCATTATTGCGCAGACATACCATCAACGCTGTGGTTTGGAGAATACAGGCTTCGGCGCATGATGGAAGAAAATCGAAAGCTTCAAATTTTCTTGCCCTGCGCAAGAAGCTCCGACACCTTTGGCGGTAGCACAAGGGTACTACGATCATTTCGTTTGACAAACTCAACAATAACCTCAGCCGTCTTGTCAGGCTGATCTTCATGAAGAAAATGTCCCGAAGCAGGGAAAACCTGGAGCTGAAATTTACCTGTACCATATTAGCTATCACACACGCAAATGCCAGCATGTCAGGGTGCATACCCTGCATTTGCCCAATCATCAATTCCTTGTCCAAGCGATCTGTCCCCGCAAGCACCAACAACTTTGCTCCCCTTCCGCCCAAGAACTTGCGACTCATGCCCGTGAACCAATTTTCCCAATACGGCTCCGTACTGCCCAGCTCAGTCCGCCATATCCACCGCCCATCACTCCCTTGCACCAACAAACTCGGCACACTCGCCCTTGCCGACTGCGGATTGCGAAGCGTGCGCGAGCGTATATGCCACTCGACGGCCGCGGGCAGTGTTGGAAATGCCTTTGGGCGGCTCGCAAGGTACGTTTTCATATGTGTCAGCGTCTCCATCGCCGAGCCTTCGACCACATCGAAGACAGCGTAGCCCAGCAGCTTCGTACCTAACAGCGACGAACTAGCTGTATGCGTTACTACCGCGCCGCCAAGACTATGGCCTATCAGCACAATTGTCGGCAACACCGGCCAATCGAGCTTCGCCTGCGTGAGGAGCAACATGTTTACCAGATCCTGGCTAAGGAGTTCAACACTGAGATTGTTGTCGATGGAGCCACTTGCATCCCAGACCACGCTGCCATGATCTCGCGCTTCAACAGCCAGTACACCTAGTTCTGGCATCGCTTTCCTGACCTCCTTGGCCAGCAAAGCAAAGCTCATGGCCGAGCTTCCCGCACCATGATGCAGAACCAGTAACGCTGCTTTGGACGTGGCAGGCGGCGTAAGGTACACATGGTACTTTGCATGTCCGCCACCGGGCCTGTCCTGCTCCAGATAGAATTCCTGCACAAAGTAGTCGGACCAATGTATAGCGGGCGCGGGCCGTTGGGTGCTGGTTGGGATCACGGTACCAGTGCTGGACATGGACGAGGCTGAGGATGAGTCATCTTCATATTCCAGGGGTTCCTCAGGGAGTGGTTCGGGCGGTGGTAAGGACGACAGCTTCGTCTTGGCGAAGTGTTTGGCGAGATCGGACATGGCGAGGGTATCTTTGTGATTTGATTGAGATTGAGTTCCGGCAGCGGCGTGGAGGGCGTTAGCGTGGATTGGTGCAGGGCAAGGTTTGTGCAGAGGTTACACGTGAGATGCCGTCTTGGTTGGGGTGGGAGGGCGACTGCACGAGGGAGACCACGCGTGTTCACATGCAGCGGCAGTGGCAGTGGGGTAGTGTGCGCTATGGTCTGATATCCGTACACAGGGATCAAGCTGCATCGCTTAGAGACAGGGGTTGGCGACCGTCATGGGAAACACGATTCAGTTTGAACTCCATCTGCGTGACGTAGCATTGTACATGCAAGGATAAAGATGGCAGATGGCAGAGGAGGATGGCTAAACATCATGGCTTTGGCGGAGATGTTTCTGCGGGGCGGCTGCATGACCGCTACATGCAATTCGTGGGTCTCGCCCAACTCGGGGTGGTAGGCAACCATGACGTCGATCTGGAGCATTAGCGGCAGAGCTCCAGACAAGATAATCTGCATCGCCATCGCCATCCTTCCTACCCCATCTTAAACTATCGAGATAGAGCATTGATACCCCTTGCCGTCTCTCTGTCAGCCGTTCTCGTGCCAGACGTTTCTAGAAACACGCGCAGTGCTTGTGGCTCGAAAGAGGCCCAATGAGCATGTGGAAAGGCGGCAAGAACGACCACAACGGGGACGAAGGCCTCACAGATGAGCCTCCACACCCAATTCCCCAAGATGACGGAGCGATAAGAAGCTCGAGAAGAAGCTACGAGGCCTCACGACGCGGCCGTGAATATCAAGATGAACCCACCGAGCGAACCAGACTTCTCGATCGCCCCAGGCCACCAAACTCGGATGGCTATCTCGATCCTGATGACCCAGCGGTAAGACCTGTGCATTTTGAACAAGAATTATTTACTAAATCAATCAGGTATCGCCCTATAATCTATGGACAGTGCGCGCCATGCGTTACATGACCATTCTTTTCCTCGTCATCACGTTCCTTTGGTGGGTACTTCTGTTGGTATCCATCTTTGTCTCTCCTCCAGGAATGCACAGTCGCGGTTCTGGTTTCTTTGATTTCGCATACACGTGCCTTACTATTGGTAACCTCCTGGTTGTTACCATCTTCTTCATAACGCCTGCTCAGGGACTGCGCATCACCACCGCCATCATCGCAGGATTGCTGGCTATTGATATGATCATCATCCTCTCAGTGCCACGCCTCAGGCTTGAGGAGGGCTGGATCGGGATTGCGAGCGTTGTCTGGGCTTTCCTCATTGCTGTATGGTGTATTCTTACCGATCAAGTTGTCGCCTACGGCAAGAGAGAAGAGGAGCAGCGCCTCACGGGCCGTGCAGAATCGCGTCGTACACTCAAGGAATGGCTCGCAGTGACCCTCGCAACGGCCCTTACTGTAGTCTTTATTATCATTGCCCTCCTCATCACCGGGACACTAGGTATCCGTGCCCGCGATTCCACACTGAAGATGTATGGTGATCGCATTCTCGTTGACGGGAACAAGTACGCCGTTCATCTTGCATGCGTTGGTAACGTCACCCACACCGGCAGTCACCCCGATCCCACAATCATTCTCGAGGCTGGCGAAGAACCTTCGGAATACGATCTTGAGCACTGGGCTTATTCTTCGTACAAGAACGGCACCATCTCTCGCTACTGCTACTGGGACCGCCCAGGATATGCCTTCTCCGACAACGCACCCTCTCCACACTCTGCCGGTATGTCCGCTGACGCGCTCTCCGAAGCGCTCGCCCGAGCCGGCGAAGAAGGCCCCTGGATCCTCGTCTCCGCCGGCACAGGAAGCATCGTATCCCGAATCTTCAGCTCACGCCACCTCAAGCAAGTCGTCGGCATCCTCCTCATCGACCCTTACCACGAAGATCTCCTCCACCGCATCGGCAGCCCCGGCCGTGGCTTCATGCTCTGGGCGTGGGGAGTCATCTCGCCCCTAGGCACCGTCCGCCTTGCCGGCGCCCTATTCAAAGGTCGCACGCGCGAAGACCGCGTCTACGGCTGCAACGCCTACCAGTCTGGCAAATTCATCAAAGCCCAACTCCAAGAAAACCTTGTCGCGAACAGCCTGTCCAAGAACGAAGTTGTTTCTGCGCGCAATATCCAGTCTGCTGACACGCCGCTTGCTATTGTCAGTTCGGGCATCGAGGTCAAGCGCAGTACCGAGTGGGAACGCAAGCAGAAGGATCTCACAACATTAACAGACAATCTTGTGGCGTGGGATGTGGTTAACAAGGCGTCACATCAAGTGTGGCAGACGCTAGAGGGACGAATGGCGATGGAGAAGCGACTACGCCATTTGGTCAAGGCGGCCGGGAAATTGAAAGCGCCCGTTGAGTAATATCTATCGTTAATTGATTTGGCTATGTTTTAATTTGTAATTCTGTTGTTTTGGTATTTCCTTAGCATACCCTTGTCGATCTATCTTGTCAGCCGGCATTCATGTTGGCCAGTAGCATGGAGTAAATTGAATCTTGATCAAACCACATCTGTAAAACTGTCGGCCACAATCCGCATCCACTCAAACGTCATTGTAACACCTCCCTAAGAACGATAAAGCCTGATTACACCCCCCCCCCCCCCCCTGAATCCAACCTACGTGAAGAAAACGACCATGTGCCACAAACAGGCCAAGCAAAACACCATCTCCCATCTATCCAAACAACCTTCGTCCCATGCTATATCATTCCCTTGGTCTAAGCGAAGGCCCAACTGACTTCCGAGGCGGCCTGGAGCGACACAACAGCAGATTGCAGGCTCGCGATAATGTCGTTCAGACCCGTGATACCAGCGGCAGAAAAGCCAGCGCCGAGATTGAAGGCAGGGCCAATGCTTGCCGGCATGGCGGTGGACGAAAGCCACAATAAGGGCGGTGACGACGCCCTTCTCGGCTTCGGTGAAGAAGAGGATTTCTGCATGTACTAGTGTATTGAGTACAGGCTTTGTTGAACTGAGAGGGAGTAGGGAGTAGGGGTACACATACGGGCCTGGATGCTGGTTATCATGCTGTGGATGGCAATTCTGATGCTGATCATGGCTTTGACTTGGGGCGTCGATTCTGGCGTCTCGAGTTAGTCGGTTCAAGTATTATTTGGGTGAAACGGCATACCCAGCGTGAAGGTTGCTGTTCAGGGTGTCGAGGTTCTGTTGGTGAGTTTATTGTAGCCAGGAATTGGCAGGATTGGGATAGTGGGGGAGGGGACGTCAGGTGAGATAGTTGCTGGTAGGCTGAGTGCTAGTATACCAACTGAGGTGATGGCAGGCGGGCTAATGACTGTAAAGGAGCTAATCAGGGCTGGGTTGGCAACTTGTGCTTCTCGTTCTCGGAGAACAAAGGGGTTGGCAGACGCTATGGTCACCAATGCAAGGGTATGGAGATGCATGTCTGTTGATGGAAGGAGGATAGCTTAAGGAGTGGTCTGGTACTAGCGTTTGATGAGGTGAAGACAAGCACGTTGGCGCGCCATCTTATAAGAACGACGAAACCATACTAGGGACCCGTATCAACTTGTTGCGTGCTTCATTTTTACACCCTTTTGAGTGCATTGATTAGTGCTTCCAATGCCGGGTGGCTCCGCTGACATTGCTTCATTCCGCAGAAAAGTTCCCCCACGTTCACAAGTGGTTTCAAGTGTAGATGCTGCGCGCCTACTTGGTCATATGGAATCACCAGCTGCAGAGACCTGTCAGTCATATGGTTCCTTTGTGGTTTCTTACGGATATGGTGCGGCCCTGAGTTTGCGTCCTCGGAGTTTAACTGCTGTTGAAAGGACTTAAATCTCTGCACTACATGAGTGGACATTCCTGAATAATTTTTCAAAAGGACGCAATAAATCAGTATCCCAGAGCATTGAGTGTCCACCCTAGCCACTCGATAACGAACATGTAAGCGCCCGGGTTAATAAGCCTTCGTGGTGGTTTAAAATTCTCTTCGTCGACCGGTGCGGTAAAGACGTCTGGAAGGAAGATAATTTTGCTTACTCAATGTAGTACTTCGTCTAGACTTTGGACTGCAGTCATTATAAGGTACTTAGCACGAAAAAAGGACGCCGCTACATGGTTATTTACATCTGTAGCTACCAAGGCGGGCCGTTCCAGAACCACTGCCCTGGTTTAGGGGCCCTGGTTGGTGTTTAGCGTCAGACGACGCCCACATTCCCAGACGTCGGATTAGTCCACCTTAGAGCATCGGAAGCCATAAGAGATGGAAGCCAGCTGAGCTTAGCTCTAGAGATAAACTGGAATATTTTAGAATGAATGTGGCTTTTGGCTGATGGGAATGTGAGCCATCGGAATGCGATGGAATGAAGTGGCCCGGACCTTCTAATCTAGGCCACCAGAGTGGAGGGCCTCGTTTTGCGCGCGCTTATTCTCATTCTTCCGAGTTCCTCTTCTGCATCTGGCATATCTAAAGGTGGGTTATTCACATCTAGTGGCGAGCAGGTCATCACGGGCAACGATTCCTTTTCCTCTACGCAGAAAGCATTGGATGCGGCTGAAGGTCATCATACTATTGTCGGACTAACTAATTCTAAGGAAATCACGCTCCTCCTGGGAGACTAGAGTAACTACTCGCACATCAACGACAACTTACAAGGGGCTAGTGGTATAGTCTACCTCATCTTCATCAGTCTTCCACCGAAGGTTTTTCTCGTCGATCTCCTCCTGTACTCGGTTGTCATTGCGTATAATGGTATCGTCAATCTGCTCATCTGCTTGATTGGCAGTGGATGTAATATCATCCATAGTAACATCACCCGCCTCACTGCGAGACTGCTCAAGGCAAACAACCTGTGTCTTCGACTGTGCGGCCCCCTCATGGACAGCACTGAGTTTATTATAGGTCGTTTGCTTGATAGCGATGGTCCGCCTCTGCCTCCCTAAGAGTTCCTCAACATGCATCTCAAGTACGTCCGGACTAGCAGCACTCTTCCTAACACGCTTGGTAATTTGATCCTGAGGCATATCCTGAAACCCTGCTTTATCTGCTGTACGCTGCTCATCTTTTGTCTTCTTAAAAGGCTGTGCCTTATCTGTTATACATTTCTTACTTTTTGCCTTCTTACCAGTCACAGCTTTCTTGAAGTGTGGGCAAGCAGTATCACGAGGAGATTTCCCACTAGTTGGAATTTCGATCGCCATTTCCATCTTGATACACAGAAATGAAGTGAAAAGCGTTCTTTCGGTGTATTTATGAGAGTAAGGTGTTGTAAAGGATCTCTCGTAGAGTCACTGCTCTAAGCTATGGCGTGGTTTGGCACAAAAGTCGACAGAGTGAAGGTGATTTGAACCAGATCCTCTGAAGCCAGTGTTAGGACTATCTTAGTTGAAGCTGATAGAATATTATTGTGAACTAATAGCCCATAAAATACTGCGAGGAGCAATTAAAACTGAACAGCATCCTTGTATACTCGATGTCAAGCATTGTATCCTCCATTGTGACCCTGAGCACAGCGTTGGTCAAGGCTTAGAACACAATGACTTGTGGATTGTCCAGTGGTTGCGTGATGAGGCTCTGCACAATTGCCTTTCCGCTTTTTGCATACTCCAGAGATCTCCTGTCGCATTTGATGAAGGCCTTGCAATATGTCACTACTCACCCACAATGTATGATTAGTATCGGGTCGTTATATCATGTAACTTGGTCATGCATTATTGTTGTATAGTCCCTCACCCAGATCTCTCCTAGCGATGGTCTCAAGGTCTTCAGTGTTAAAATGTGTGATCTAGGGAAATGATGAAAACGACCAGTTGACTATGAGCGAGGGCACTGATAGGAAGAATTGTGTAGGCAGTGTGTACTGCTCTGCTGACTGGAACCTTATTGAGATTCCAGCGAGCCCCCGGCGTCGGTTCGCCAATCAAACGCCCAATGCTATTCTGACAGTTGATAGTTGAATCGATTTGTTGCGCAATGGAAGCGCTCAACAGCTCAAGGCTTTCATTGTCGACAATACAGTTCGTGTTCAAATTCACAGTCTGCATGTTGTCCAAATAGGCGGGCTTGGACGTCTCCAATGAGGAGCGCCACTCACCATGGAAAGACCGGCCATGATGCAAAGGCTTGATGCAATGCGATGTAGTGTGGTGTATTGATATGGCGTGTTATTATAGCACTGAATGATGCCTCTGGGGTGCGTAAAAATGGTGGCATGTGAGGAGTGAAAGGTTAAGTATTTGAAGTAGGACGGAGAATCAAAGTGGAGCAAACTGATAATGAATTCATCTACTTCGCTGAGATGCCTATATAGTACCTACGCTAGTCCCAAATGCGATGTAAACAACCATAGATCAACCACTACCTCTCAGCCTCCCAATTTCGTCAGGTGCCAGACTCACTGGCGCAAGCGCAGTTCAACAGTATCCACATGTAGGCTCGTACCCATGGAGTATTATGGAAGGAGCCCCTTGTGTCGCTGAAACAGTTTTTCAGCGTACACCTGCTTACGTGGTAACCCCGAGGCGTCCTACTTTGAAAGTAAGGGTGTTGAATTAAAGTGAGATGACATTTCACATCGCAGTAATCTAAGCGCCGGTTCTCGCAGGTAGACATTCGCATATCTCCTCGTTCCTACGCTTATCGAAGGGCAAGCTTCAAGATAAGTTTCTTATGTGCATGCACAAGCCGCGTTTGAACCGTTCAACTAGAGTATATCCACTTGATATGCCTTTCTCGCCGCTCTCCATTGAACAATAAGACGATCTGAATGACTTATTGAATTGGTTCAGTAATATAATTTCGTTATTCGTTATGATCACTTCACCCAGCCCCATGTATTTGACTTCATGAATGAAATATGTTTTGATCTTTGTATGCAACATCGCTAATATAAGGAAATTCATGTTGCCTTCGTATCTTTCATATCTATACAGTCTAGTAATAATCGCTATCAAAAGAATTCGTCCGTCGCATCCAAGGTCGGAATCTCTAAGTCTCGACATCTTGCTTGCGGCGACGGATGCCGCCAAATCGTTTTTTCAACGTGCTACCCATACTCTTGCCAGTGGTGTTGCTGCGGCCAATGCCCGAAGCGTCGGCGTTGGTTGTGTCAGGCGGCATGAGTCTCGGCGTTTCGCTGTGGCCAACACTCTTGCTGTGATGGCGGCGGGAAGTCATCTCCGTGCCGAAATCGCCCGTTTTCTTGTGGTCTTTTAGGGCTTTCTCGATGGTGTAGGAAGGCTCGCCCTTGCCTTTGAGATCGTCGGGGTGGTAATCCTGTGAATTGTTAGCAGAGATGCGGGACATGTGAATGATGGCTTACCACTCCTGCCCATCGTCTATAGTCACCTCCAGGTTCACGCTGAAGATCGGCTCCCTCCTTGTAATGCAGCACCCTGCCGAAGCGGTCCGGAATACCCGGCGGGATGCTAGCGACTCCTTCTAGTGGGCGGTGCTTCGTCACGGCGTCAATAATGTTTTCTCGAGGGGTAGCTCTCAACGCCTCCTCGTTGGTCTCGCGGACAGCCTCGATGGGCGGGAATTTGACATGCTTGTTGCGTGCGATGCTGGCGGCGTCATAAGGGCCTTCGTGATGATAACGCGCAAAGCCTGCACCATCTAATCGGTCAATGACATCAGCACCCTGAAAGTTCTTCTTCCTAAGATGAGGGGCACGGTGAGCAACTTTTTCCTCATGGCGAATAGCATCAAGTGGCCTGTGAGACATGTCTCCCGGGTATCGCTGCTTAAGCGAGCCACTGCGCGCGAGTCCGCTGCTTTTGTGGTGACTTGGTCCAGGGTTGCTTGATCGCCGGGGCCGACGTTCGTTCATAGTGCCAAAGGCTTCCGAGCGGTGGTTCGAGTGGTTCGAGAAACGCTCACGACATGGACTTGCCGAGTTGGGAGGGGAGGGGTAGTCGTGTCGCCCACTGCTGGGCCTACTCGATGCATGGCCGTCTCCGAAGGGGTTCTTCAAGTCTGACGAGGCCTTGGACCGACGGTAGGGGTTTGTTTCCACAGAAGAGCCAGTGTGCTGTGGGGCGACATTCACATTTGCATGGGTCTTGGCAACCTCAGCCTGTCCAGGTGGTGTGATGGGCTGCTGCGGGCCAAAAGTTGAGCGGAAGTGGGTGTTCAGTCCAGTCTCATCACTTGGATCTGGCTCGATCAGGGGATCGATCAGTGCATGTTGTGCCTGAGAAATTAGCAACCGAGACGATTTGATAACGGTGACGACGTACCCGCTCCATGCCGGCGTGATGTATAGCAAAGTTTGTTGGTGTTGGCTTATCGCTGATGAGATGCAAAGGTAACGTGAGTGGGAGTTTAGATATCCCACAGTGCAGGTAAGCGGTAGTTTTGAGGAGTTTTCAGGTGACTGAGAAATGCAGAAAGTAGGCGGGTGACGAAAAGGAGACGGCCATGATAAAGGCGTGACTTGGCAGGTACAACGACGCGTAACGGGCCCAGACATGTCATCGCGCCTGCACTGCCCCTCGACCTGGGCCCTGCAGAAGTTTGGCGCTACGTCATACGTCAACCGGAAGCGCTAGGCCCGACGTGGAATTGCTTGGAGCCGCACCCGCACCCAGCAACATTGAATGACGAAGCGATCGTCGCAACACTTCAAGATACAAACCATGTCCTTAGTCCAGTACCCGGATTCCGATTCCGATCAAGATGATAGCAGTCATGCCATAGCTGCCCAGCCCGTCGAGATTGCGCCCAACAAGGCTGGAAAGCGCAAGCGTGGGGAGGCTGCGCATGACGACCTGCCGCCGCTTCCGTCAGCATTCCATGATCTCTATTCAACCAATGTGCGTGCTAGCACCAGCGATAACCCGAGCCTGCACGGCGGGCGCAAGCGTGCGATTCCCCATGTCGAGGGTAATTGGCCCAGCCATCTCTTTCTAGAGTGTACAAGCGATTCTAGGCCTCCAAGAATTGACTGGGGCTGACGTATGCCAGGGATCCCTTCACCGACCGAGTCTGCTAATTTGCACGCCCTGATACAGTGTGTGAGAGACACAATTACAGAAGTTAACAAGAAGCACACCAAGAAGCTCGCTGTGCCTAAAATCACACCATCTCTCGACTCAGAGCTCGGCGCCCCTCTTCCTCTGCACATCTCCCTCTCACGGACATTGCAGATAAGAACCGAGGATAGAGAGGCTTTTCTAGATTCTGTAAAGTCCAGTCTGAAGAGAGCGGCTGTGCACTCCTTCCGCATTAATTTTCAGAGCCTAAGGTGGGTGCCAAACTTTGACCGAAATCGCTGGTTCTTAGTCTTGAGTATTGAGAAACCTGAGCACAACGAGCTGAACAGGCTCCTAAATGCGTGTAACGAGGCCGCAGAAGAATGCGGTCACCCAGGTCTATACATTGGCGGCCATGGCGATGGTCCAATGGAAATGAATCTTGTCAACAATGGCTCCAAGAGACGAAGGAGTGAGCAGAAGATGACAGGGGAGGTTGACCGTTCAGACCGTTTCCATGTCAGCATAGCCTGGAATCTTGAGGAACCAGACCCTGAATGGATATCGTTGATCAGAACAATCGACGTGAGCAAATTCATCCGTTCGCCACAGACTGCTTTTGATGTCACCAAAGCACGAGTTGGTAATGCGGTCCATAACGTGAATTTAAGGGTTGGAAGGCTAGGTGTCGACACAAAAGGAATTCTTGGACCAGGGTAAACGGTCCTGTTCAGACGTCTAGCGAATTGTAGGCGTGGCTCGCTTAATCCCTTTGATTGGCACCATACAACGTGATGATTCGCCTGAGGACGCTTGGCAAAGTGCTTGACGCATGCTAAGCATGCAACCTTAATGCTAGTCGTCAGCGCTTACGCACCAGACAAACGAACAGTGTGTGCTGTGAGTGAGATGGTCGCGCGCACTTGACGTTGTGGCGCTGGCGCCTAATGTCGCGACGTTCAGTGCTGCCTTGCATTCTCGGGCCCGAAAGTTGCCAAGTTGGAGAATCGGCACCGACTCAGCGAGAAGTCATTGTCGCACCCGACTCAACGCGGCTGAGACTGCAGGCACCGTTGAGTAACGATGGCATAAATAATGATCAAGTCCTCGCTAGAAACTGCAACAAAATCGCCTCGCTTCTCACCCGATCAGCTACAGCAAGCAATATATCTGCGCAACAGGACTCACCGACCACGCCTTGAAGACCTACACGCTACTTGACCCTCTTCAAACATCCGGACTAGTTACCAATTCGAGCTCGCTCGGTTTCTGACTTTCACCAAAAACATGATATCGCCAACCATCAGCCAACAAAATATCGCGATCATAGGCGCTGGCCCAGTGTCTCTAACACTTGCCAATATCCTCCAGAACAACTCCATCCCTTTCACGCTCTTCGAAGCTTCTGATTCGATCCGCTCATCTGGTGGGTCGCTCGACTTGCATCCCCAAACCGGGCAATTGGCACTCAGAGAATCCGGGCTATGGGAGGCCTTCGTCAAAAATTCTCGGCCTGAATCTGATTGCGATAAGATCGTCAATCTCGACGGAGAAGTGCTATGGGACGAGAACCTTCTGGAGAAGCCGGAGAAAAATGAAGAAGAGAAGTTTGCAGGGCGCCCAGAGATCGATCGCAAACTGTTGATGAAGATTTTGCTCGAGAATTTGAAGAGCGAGAATGTAGTATTCAATAGAAAGCTGGATCATATCGCTCCGTCAGACAAGTACAACGCGAAATATAACCTTCGTTTCACCGACGGCACCAAACAAACCGATTTCGACCTTGTTGTTGGTGGCGATGGCGCCTGGTCCAAAGTACGCAATATCCTGACCGTCACCAAGCCACACTACTCCGGCATCTCAATGCTGGAGGCCAACTGTCACAACATCCACGAGAATCCATGGCTGGAGAAATATATTGGCATAGGATCGATGTTTAGTTTTGGTGAAGGACGCGCTGTGCTGGCTCAACGACAAGGCGACGGAAGTCTACGCACTTATGCCGCACTCCGTGTACCTGAGGACTTTTTCGACACATGCGGTATCGACTGGAAGGATGGTAGCTCTGCTCGCCAACAGTTCGTCGAACGGTACTTCTCAGACATTGGTGATGACTTGAAGCGTGTGCTCCTCGACTGCAGCGATGATCTCACTCCTCGATCGCTATATGAGCTTCCTATTGACTTCACCTGGCCTCATCACTCTGGCGTCACACTAATAGGGGACGCTGCCCATGTCATGACACCCTTCGCAGGGGTAGGGGTGAACGTGGGTATGACGGATGCATTAGTGCTTGGTAAAGAGATTATCGCGGTCTCGAAAGGCGAGAAGGTGCTGGACGACGCTTTGCTAGCGTATGAGAAGGAGATGTTCCCAAGGGCGGCAAAGTATGCAGCCAAGACAGCAAAGGGCAAGAAGGGACATTTTAGTGCAAATGGGTCGCGGGAATTTGCTGATAAGATGAAGGCACACCATCAGTCGGTATGATTGGTGCAAGATATCTGTGAGAGGTTTTCCTGAAGTGCTAGACTAGAATGACATGTACAAATCTATTTGCACGATTTAGTGACCTCTGAATGGAATGTGTAATGCTTATTATGCAGAAACTAACGGTGATGCTACATGTCAAACTACCGGTACATACCTACTCTACAGAATTACAACTACGTGAGGCGAGATCAGGGCCCATCAGCAATTACGGCTCTTTGGACACGGCCAGAGTCACACCCAGTAAACAAATACACTAAGACCAGGCTACCGTAGCGAAGAAAAAGTGGAGATGAAGGGTGTCCTCGTGATGGCCATGTGTAGAACGCCCTCCTAGTCAGTGGCGCTTAGCAGTTGTAGACACCTCGTGCTCGCGAATTACAGCTCATGTACTACATATCACCAACGAGTATTGATTGGCCAAGCGCAAGACTCAGCTATGGAGCTACGCAATCCATCGTCGTGTGACCCTATTTCTCAGCCCTACAACGGCAGTGTCATTTCTCGACTCGTCGGCAGCGAAATAACAGTCGCCTTGCCGATCCAATTCCAGCAACTCAAGCGCTCACCGCTATACACCCTAAATCCTTTCGGCGCGTCGCCCGTCCCCACTGCAGCACGGCCACAAGTAAGAAATTAGATGTTGGATAACGAGGGGAGAATGTATGACATGCATTATCGTTGCGGCTCAGCAACATGCAGTGTGTGTTGTGCAAGATCGAGCAGTCTCGCAGATTACACCGGAGAATTTGCTGTGTCGATGACATTAAAGAACCGCGGCACCAGCACGCTGCTGAGTCGTGGCAGTGGAGCACAATCTGGCGAACAAGCCCCCTTGCCTACAAATAGTTCTATAAAGATCTACCGACCAATAGTCGCTGTGCCGGGCAGGGATTGCTGGAGTGTTGGGGCCAGCCTGAGCCGCGTTGTACCTGCATATGGCGACGCAGTGGCCATAGTTCCGCCTTGTCGAGCTGCATAAGATTTAGCCGTTGGGGGGGCGAGACGAGATGGGTGGATTGGCAATGATTGCTCATAACAGGTCGTTTATTGAGCGTTGCTAGCCACTGAGTGGGTCTGCGTATGAGCGACACGAGCGGACAGGAGATTGCTCGCGTGAAGAAGAAGACGACAAAGACGATTGCTGTTATCTCATAGGCCTACACCGCCCCAACGACGAGCAAAACACCATGAGCCGGCGCAATCACTGTGCCAGTGACGTTTTGACGTGTGTTGCGCAGCGCAGCGCAGCCCCTGATGGGCCAGCAAAGGGCGCTAACGCAACTAGGCACGCCACTCCCGAAATGGCCGAGCGTCCAGCCGTCTTCCCCAGAGTCTCATTTCCACAACACGACGGCGTAGTGCACATCGTGACCCTAAACGGCCGCTCGCCTAGTAACCATGCCATTTTGGTTCTACCCTACCATGCTAATCTCAAGGACCCCTTTCCTATCGCCGGCTTGCCGGGGCACGAGCATAACAGCGCTGCCCATGGCCCGTCCATCAAAACCGCTGAGTTCCCCGGCGCGGTGGCTGTTTCTCTTCTGCTACGCAAGGCTTCTTGTACTCATCGACAGCCTCGTTGATAAGTGAATCCTCTGGCCTTCGTGCCGTTACACTCGTTTACCTATTACTTAATATTACCGCTTCACTCGCTCAGCGGTCTAAGCACTAGTTACTCCCCAGTAATCCAAACAAAAAATGAAGGGCTCTATCCTCGCTGCGTCGGTGGCGCTCGCCGGTTCTGTGGCGGCGTTGGACCACAAGGCCCATGCTGGGTTCCATCTTCGTCGTGGAGACTACAAGAAGAACGATGTCTGCACGTTCTACACCACCGTCTACGTCACTGCCAGTACGTGAAATAGTTACTAGATAGGGAGTTGCGATTTGAGGGCGCGGAATGGATCTAGAATTGATCGATATGTGATATCAATTTCATTACTGACGCATAAACAGGTCCCTCCATAGGACCCAACTCCACCTATGTTGCCCCAACTTCAACTCCCTGCTCAGAGAGCCAGAAGCCCAAGGAACCCGTCTACACGCCTTACACGCCTGTGCCAGTTTCCGTTAAGCCCTCGCCCCCTGCCGCTCCCTCGTCGAGCGCACCTGCAGTGGTATATGCCCCACCACCAGCACCCAAGCCGGAGTCCTCCAAGCCAGCTCCCGCCTACACTCCGGTTCCCGCTTACACTCCGGCTCCGGTTCCCTCTAAGCCTGTTGAGAGCCCCAAGCCCGCTCCCGTCAGCTCCAAGGCCGCCGACAAGCCCAAGCCTTCCGGTAGCTACGGCTCCGGCGGCCGCATTGTGACCAACGGCAACAAGTGGGCCATCACCTACACTCCCTATGCTAAGGACGGCCAGTGCAAGAGCGGCGATGAGATCAAGGGTGATATCAAGAAGATCTCCGACATGGGTTTCACCACCATCCGTTCTTACAGCACTGACTGCGGCGTCTTCCAATACGTCGTTCCTGAGTGCCAGAAGTATGGCCTGAAGGTTATCTACGGTATCTTCCTCGAGGGTGCCGGCAAGGGTCCTTTCTCTGACTACGCCAACAACCAGCTCAAGGAGATCACAGACAACGCACCCAAGGACAGCGTTGCCATGGTCATTGTTGGTAACGAGTGTGTGTTCAACGGCAACTGCGTCGCTTCTGAGCTCGGCAGCTACATCGACTACGTCCGCAAGCAACTCCAGAGCTCTGGTTTCCCTTCCGACATTGCCGTGACCACCACTGAGCCCGTCGGCACCTGGGAGTCCAAGGGTAAGGAGCTGTGCAGCCACATCGATGTCTTCGCCGTTCAGGTCCACCCCTACTTCACCTCTTCCGTCTCTGCTTCTGGGGCCGGTGACTTTGCTGCTCAGCAGTTCGAGCAGGCCGCCAAGGTCTGCCCCGAGGCCGCCGCCAAGGGCAAGTACATCACTGAGATCGGCTGGCCCAAGGGCGGCAACAGCAACGGTGCCGCCGTCGCTAGCCCCGAGAACCAGAAGATCGCCATGCAGAAGATTGTCGAGAAGGTCGGTGCCGAGGCCTGCCTCTTCTCCTTCCAGGACGACACCTGGAAGCACCCCGGTGAGCTTGGCGTTGAGCAGTACTTTGGCTGCGCCGACGCCTTGTAAATCACACCACTCGCAATAATTCTTGTAAATGAAGATAGTTCAGGGGGATCAAGTAGAGTTGGTTTAGAGATGAAAGCCGTTGTACGATCTTGCATGTAGTGTACTCTTTCCTGCCAATATGTCGCTACGTTACGTGTTTACGCTTTGCAATTAGTGCTTTGTTGTATTGTGTGCTGGGTGGCTATAGCTGCGTGTGATACGGGGTAGTTTTAGTGTTTAATCTCTTTCATTTAATATATATCCTGCGCCGTCAAGCCTCGTCTGTGCGTGTGCAATTGGGGACTCAAATGAACTGTCTGTTAAGCGATTTATTGAACATCGATGAACGAGGGTCGTGGATCGGATCGGCCAAATTCGTGGCTTATGCAGAGGTCATTTGCTTAGTGTTGACAGGGCTATGGAGGAACAATGCTGGGATGATAGTGTATATCTGCCAGTGTACGAATACGGCAACGTTGTCAATCACTTTGAGACGGCTAAGCTTTGGGGATCACTGCGGCTTGTTTTGTTTACAGGGCTTGTGATCTACAGTCCCTGTTTTTTTTTTTACTAGGGATCAGACGCCTAAACTACGATATGAAGATCTGGTCCTGGTGGTCAGTTGATCTACACGGTATTGTCAATCAATGTCTACCAGTGTCATGCTGCTCGACTTCGAAACAAGTCGTCTATATCACAGACTCAGAGGACCTGGTCATTCATGCACCCTATCATTCTATCAGTGACGCCGACGGACTTGAAATTATCTGTCAGGAGATGGGTCATATTCAAGCAAGTACAGTGCGCACTGTGATCGAAAGTTGGGACAGAGCGACTGTTTAAGTTTAGCGTGACATGTCAGCGGGAGATCAGCATCACACCAGTGTGAACTCCCAACTCATCTCTTGCAGTCAACAATATCATCCATTAGCACCACCGCCAATTAATACTGCCCGTGAAGCACTTGGAATGCCACCCAGACGTGCTCGTCCGCGCAACCAGCCTCGTCCGCGCAACCGGCCTCTAACCCTTGCGACCATTGCAGGCATCTCCTCTCTCATCCTCCCAACTTGCACGCTCATACGCCTTTACACCTCTACTGCCTCGCTCTATCCAGCCCTATACACGGGTGCGATCTGTAGTATCACATTCTTATTCTATGGCTATGATAAAATGCAAGCGAGAAACATGCGGTGGCGTGTTCGAGAAGTAACATTGCACGCGTTGGCGCTCGTCGGCGGATGGCCTGGCGCATTGGTTGGGATGCATTTCTTTCAGCACAAGACGAGGAAGCCAAGATTTCAACTTGTCTTCTGGGGAATAGTCTTGGGATGGGAGTGTATTTTGTGGGCTGCGTGGGGCGGAACGCGAATCGGCGAAAATTTTGGTCAATTGGTCTACTCGAGAACTTGATGCTAGGTATCGTACAATCCAGGGATATTAAGAGAAGGGAAAATGAAGAAAACCAAACATGCCGCCAGAACCATTATGTGTGTATCATCGCTACGTCGTTACTACGTTTTCTCGACCTTTTCTTTGGCGATGTCCGTGGACTTGGTCGTCATGGTCGACACGCGCTCAATTGCGCTTTTCGAGAACCTTGCTGTCGTATCCTACACCTGGCTCGCCGCTCGAACTATTAAGAACGGAGCATTAGCGACCAGTCAAGGGGGATGTGAACTTGTCCAGGCCTTCACCAGCTTGCTCTCCAAGGGGGTTGTTGGTGGCTCCTCCTGCGAGGTTGCCAAGGCCCTTCTTGACCTGCTTGAGGTTCTCTTGATCGGAGGTGGGGATCTTGTCAATTTGATCTGGACGTTGTTAGTGGCGAGGGCTAGATGTCGTTATCATCACCAGCATACCCTTGGCTAGGTAGGACATCTTGTTCTCGCCCATGGTCTTGAGAGCCTTCCTCTCCAGTGCTCGTTTGGTCTCCGGGTCGATGCCGATGAAGTAGAAGTAGGTGACAGCCAAGGCGACTACGCCGGCGAAAACGGAGAGGATGGTAGCAGCGGTCATGGTGAAAATATAGAGTGGTTGAAGAGTGCAGTTTTTAGAATGTGGAGGGTAGGTGTGTGAGATGGCTGGAGACTAGAAGCACGAACAGGTAGGCAATATATACCTTGAGAACAATGATGGCTTATGTCCCGTATCCCTGGATCAGGTTTTGTATTCTTCTAAGGAGAGAAGTTGGGATGAAGCATGACGTAACTGTCAACCGTCAG
This sequence comes from Ophiosphaerella korrae, assembly GCA_028456385.1. NCBI lineage: Eukaryota > Fungi > Ascomycota > Dothideomycetes > Pleosporales > Phaeosphaeriaceae > Ophiosphaerella > Ophiosphaerella korrae. The sequence continues at coordinate 12,879 of JALNQF010000047.1, read as the reverse complement.
AACCAGCCGTGTCCCCTGCACATGCTCTTGGCGCGCATTCCCCATGTTCCATCGAAGCTTCTCTCGTGAACGATGCAGGGGCTCGGGCTCGGAAACTAAGGTGCACCACATCAAGCACGGTAGCACAGGAGCGCAGATGATAAACGACTCAGCTGCCGTGTGGCGTTTTCGTGCTTCAGCTCCCAGCTGCCAGAGGCAGCCAACGACAAGCCTAGACAAACTACTGGGAATCGCAACAATCCTGAGAGGCGCCCCATGGCTGCTATTTGTCCATGACTAACCTGTCGCAGTTAACAGAGCGTAGGCACCGACCTCGAGGCTGGCAAACACGGCCAACAAGGCTTGCACTGTTGTGACCATGTTGTAGCCAAATTGCACAAAGGCTGTTCGCGCTGCACAGCCGGCCGCGAGGCGTACTTACACGTCCAGCTGCGCCTGCCCCCACAGTCATGCTAGCAGTTGTCCCAGGCCCTTTGATTAGCTTTTATTCTGGCTGACACGTCGATTTACCTCCTATCTCTGCACCTTTTGCCTTTTGCCTTTTTCTTTCCTACGTCCTCTTCTTAGCCTGAGCAATTGCTACCTATTCCTGGACCCCTACCCCTCACCAACCCCACTAGTTATCACCTTAGCTGTACGCGCCAGAAGGCAAGACTCACACAACTTCTCAGCCTCACGATAACATAGCAGTTACGCGCTGCAGCACATCTGCCCACCATGAGTTGGTCTCCTTTTTTTTGGCAGGATTTGCGTGTTTTTCAGTGCTGACAGGCCGTTGCAGTGACAAATATGCTCAACAAGCTGCACGGCCAGCCCGACAGCTATGACCGCAAGTTCGTGCTGCCCATGCCCCCCACGAAAACTGCATATGCTGAGACTACAATCACAGATCTCGATACCGCTTCGGAAGGACGCTAGGTGCCGGCACATATGGCATCGTGCGAGAAGCCGACTGTCCTGAGGGCAAGGTCGCCGTCAAGATTATCTTGAAAAAGAATGTTCGTGGAAACGAGCAGATGGTATACGATGAGCTGGAGATGTTGCAGCGTATGCAGCACCCTCATATTGTCAAGTTCCATGACTGGTTCGAATCACGGGTAAGCATACAACGCGCGCCATTTGTTGGGCCAGAAAACTGACCGTGCGCAGGACAAATACTATATTGTGACTCAACTGGCAACTGGTGGAGAGTTGTTTGACCGTATTTGCGAAAAGGGAAAATTTACGGAAAAGGACGCTGCCGAGACAATCCGACAAGTCCTCGATGCGGTCAACTACCTCCACCAGAACAATGTCGTTCACAGAGGTAAGTCCAAGTTCTCCAGCCAATTGCCCTGCTAACGAAAACTAGATCTCAAGCCTGAGAATCTCCTCTATCTCACACGCGAGCAGCACTCCTCCCTGGTGCTTGCCGACTTTGGCATCGCCAAGATGCTCGACTCAAAGAGCGAAGTACTGACTACAATGGCTGGCTCATTTGGTTATGCTGCCCCCGAGGTCATGCTGAAGAAGGGACATGGAAAGCCCGTGGATATGTGGTCAATGGGTGTTATCACCTATACACTGCTCTGCGGTTATTCCCCATTCCGATCCGAGAACCTTGCGGATCTAATTGAAGAGTGTAAGAACGGCCGAGTTGTTTACCACGAGCGCTACTGGAAGGAGGTCAGCAAGGAGGCAAAGGACTTCATTACACTCCTCCTAACCCCAGACCCTGACAAGCGACCCACCAGCGAAGTATGATATGAGAATTCTGATCAATATGGAGCTAACGAGTGTAGGATGCCCTCCAGCATGTATGGCTCAGTGGCAAGACTGCCAGCGACCACAATTTGTTGCCCGAGATTCGTGCATACGTCGCGAAAGCCCGCCTCAAGCGCGGCATCGAGCTCGTCAGACTCGCAAACCGCATCGAGGCGCTCAAGATGCAAGAGGATGAGGAGGAGTCAGTACCAGGTCAGGCTGACATGCCAGCCAACGCGCGCGAGGCTGCTGGAGAAGCAATTGCATCGAACACAGCCGAGAAAGGATTGGAACCGAAAGAGGGTGCTGCTAGCACCAGCAAAGGACCTTCACGTCTCAGCAAGATCGCCAAGGGGGCGATTTTCAAAGAAGTCGTGCTGGCCAAAGTGAGAGAGATGAAGGAGCAGGAAGCCCGAGCCGAGTTTGAAAAGAAGGCGACTGAAGCAGGATCCAAGAAGACATGAGAGACAGCGTTGACAACTTAGGGCTGCTGCAGCACTTGGCTGTTGATAGTGGCACATGTACCTTGAAGAATAGCAAACAGGGATTTATTAAGTAGATAGACTTTCTCAATTTCATCCCCTGCCCTATGATTATTGATGAATGTATATTCGTGATGCATTGAAACACACCAACGCTGATGTCAATGTCAAGGTTCGCCAAGAACAATGGCCCGTGCACGGAAGCTGGAGACGGAATCTAGGGTGATGTCGACGCGCCATGGGGGATGAAGCATAACGCGCATCTCACTGCACCCGCACCCCGCCCAGTGCCTGCATGTACGAGCTTGGGGATCGCCTTGGATAGACTACGCGACCGGAAAATAACTGAAATGGAAAGCGCGGCGAAGCGCAAAGCAGCCAACGCTGCAGTGGGCGACGGCGAAGGTCGTGCAGCCAAGCGCCAGAAAGTGCCGGTACGTGCAGACCCCAATGGAGCTGAGGATATCGTCAGTGGTGGCCTAGAGAGGTGCGAGGGGCGGTGGTTGCGATGCGACAATCGAGCCTGGAGGGAGCGCGCGATGCTTGACTGGGTTGACAGGCAGCCCTTCACCACCTCCGCCGGCCCCTCCAAATCGGCGCAACAACACGACCACCGCCGGCGATGCACGCAGAGACACAGGGAGAGGCCGAACCGTCCGTGGGCGGGGTCTTTATTGGACAAACTTGCTGACCATGGTTTGCTTGCGTTTAGGCCGAATCGCCTGCAAAGACAGAGACTGTAGAGACGACGACGGCCAAAGGCCTGCAGTTCCTAGAGAGCTTGAAGTCGGCTAAGGACAAGACGTACGTGCCATGCTCTTACCACGATACACGATACACGATACACGGCATCACTGACACCCTGCAGCGGCCGCCCGATAGCAACCCATTTCCTCACGCTGCCCAGCAAGGTACCCCTTCCGTCCTGCGTTGCTTGTCGACAGCCCCACTAACGGCGGGTGTAGAATGACTTGCCAGAATACTTTGAGCACATCAAGCTGCCCATGGCCCTCGACACCATCGAGGTATGATCTGGTCACATGCTCAGGCAGCACGAGCCTAACCACCTGAATAGGACAAACTCGAGCGCGGAAAGTACGCCAACCTCGCCCAAGTCGAAAGCGACTGCAAACGCTTAGTCAACAATGCAAAAGCCTACAACGACAAGCGGTCGATTATCTACGAGGATGCCGAACGTCTACGCAAGACGGCCTCCAACTGGATGACCAAACACAACCCAGCCTACAGGGACAACAGCTATGTCGCCGTAGCAACGCCCATTCCAGGCGAAGAGAATAGCCTTCCCGGAAAGCCAATTCCCCGTATCATCTCTACTCCAAGAGCTGCACAGTCTTCTCCCGTCACCGCTACGCCCGATAGCTCCGAGCGCCCTCGACGAGCCGCTGCCACAGCACAGCCAGTCACCCCAGTCCCATCAAAGCTCCGACAATCGGCACCTGCTGTGCCAGAGAAAGTAGAAGACAATCCAGACTTTGATGGTAAGACTTTCCAACAAGCACAAGAACAGATTGTCAAAGATATTATCGACTTCGTGGAACCAGAGTAAGTGCGTCGCTGTTGTCATAAAGTGCTTACACTGACATGTTCTAGGAGCGGCCTGCAGATATTTGCTCCCTTCATCAACCTTCCGTCTCGAAGTCTAAAAGACTACTACGCGCTAATCAAAGATCCTATGTCACTGGCTGCAGTAAAGAAGAAGGTTCAAGGCGTAGTTGGCCGTGATGCACCGACAGGCCATACCCTATTTAAAAGCTGGGACGCACTTGAGAATGCCATGATCCTGATATGGAAGAATGCGCGCGACTACAACGAGGATGGTAGCGAGATCCATAACCTCTCTGTAGAGCTAGAGGTATATTTTCGGTGTCCCAAGTCAAGAATTATGCTAACAAGACCAGCAATTCTTCTATAAGCGCCTCGCAGAAGCTAAAGCTAAGGTCGACGAGCCACCACAGCCGAAGCTCAAGCTCAACATGTCCACTGCCGGGTCTGCTGCACCTAAGCAACAGCTCAAGCTTAAGCTCAGGCAGAGTCCCGGATCAGATGCCAACACCCCCCGTGCACGTAGCTCTGCAACTCCAACTATCATTGTCGATAACGATGCCCTTGAACGCCAACAACGACATGTTTTAGATAGCATGCACCCCTCGCGGCCATCCCGTCCAGTCTCACAAGGGAAATCAGCAACGCCTGTAGCGACTTCGAATCCCTTTGCTGGAGCAAAAGGAGCCTCTGCGTCGATTGTTCCACTCCCAACTACTCAAACAAGGACTGCAGCTTCTCCGCCAGCTCCCAACGGTGTCAAGCACGACACGCAATCACCAGCCTTGAGCGCAATCGGACCAGCAAGCACTTCTTCGGATGGCCAGACCCAACGACTGAGCGTCCCCGCGCAACCACCCCTTCCCGTCATGGCTCCGCCTCGAACAAATAGTGGCAGCCCTTTCCCCAATGGACCCCTTGGCCAGCAAACGCCAAACACAAATGGTCACTATCAACCAGCAACTCCCCATGTTCCTCCTTCAGCGCTACGCCTCGATACTTTCCGGAAAGTGCCTTTGAAGAGTAAGCTATCGATGAATGTAATCACGTTACATGCTAATACCTTGTAGGTCTCGAGGAAGCTCTTATTCCCAAGATAACATTGAATACCCACCCAGCACTCAATCTTTCCAAGCCGTGGGCCGTCGACGTCTTCGCCAACAGGCAAAAGACAGAGCACAGCGCTACTGTCATTGTTTCGCCCTCGCACTCATATCTACAAATTACCCCCAAGGTCCCAATCGCATTGACTACCCGCCTATACCGCCTCTTCGTCTCCGTCAACGGCAACAAGACCTTCGAAGTGAACCGTGTCCCCGTCACCGCTGGCATCAACGGCGGCAGTCCCGGTCCCGGCTACGAGGGCGGCAAGAAGAAGGGCGAGCCCGTCTTCGAAGCCAAACTCATCGGCGGCGTCAACCGCATCGACGTCGAAATCGTGGCCGAAAAAGACCGCAAAGGCGCACCCGAACCCACAGCCAACGGCAAAGAACAAATCGAGGTGGAAAAGTGCACCATCTTCCTGCATCTCACGCGACAGTCGTCATACTAGGTGAATGATGACAAGGATGCGTTTGAAGATGATCGAGAACGATATACTCGGGCTTTGGGATCAAGTCCTGGCGCTAGTGGGTGATGGTACGGTCAGGTTATGGGCGTTTTATCTGGCAAGCTGGGTATCAGCTACTAGGATTTGGGGTTCGTTTATGACGTGTTTTAGTATCGAGTATTTAGTAAACAACGATAGGTTAGGATAGGCTAAAAGATAGGCTAAGAATGTAAGCTAGATCGTATTTGCTCTACATGTGTACAACATTAGCCTTGGACGCTCCTCCTGATTTGCAGACGTATATATGCACGCTCGGGACTCCATCGGACAGCGACATGCAGCATAAATACATTAGCTTCCACGACCCTGCTGTCCAACCTCATGCTCACAATGGCTTCCCCAGGCATAATGATCGTCCACCCCCGTCTCCACACCCCGACTCCCCAAACCTCGTCCATGTTCCTGCGCTGGTCCAAATTGCACTTCAAAGACCTCGTAAGCCTGACCACCAACACCGGCGCACGCATGGCCCCCGCACAAATGTACATTGCGTCCAGCCAAAACGCAGCATATGGGCACGAGCCAGGCAAAACAACGAGGTACGTTTTAATTCGACTTTACTTCTCTCTCTCTCTCTCTCCCCGCCTTTCCCCCCCTTTTTTTTGAATTTGGTGGGAGGGAGGGGAGGGGGGGGGGGCGGAGCGGAAACTAAGCAAGTGTTTGCCGCAGCTTCTTCAACGTCATCCACGCATCGTGCATCACGGTCTTTAAAACCCCAGAGTACTACGCAGTGAGCCGGCGCCTTGATCTCGAGAACACGCGCGTGCTTGAGGCGGGGGAAGAAGGCGTGGGGTGCGAGGCGGGGAGCATGGTGTGGGATTTGGTCGATGCGCGGTTTGGGATATATGCGTTGGAGAAAGGTATGTGTGTGTGTGGTGATTTGTGGTTTTGGGTGTTGTTTGCTGACGGTGTTGAGGGTTGGGTGTTGGCGGTGTTGAGGCGGTGCGGGGGTGCGCGACGGGTGGGATGAGGAGTCTTGTTGGAGTGGGGGTTGGGGGGGGCGGTGTTGGGAGAGGGGAGGTGGTGGAGGTTGGGGAGAGGTTGGTTGGGTTTCTTGCGGATCGGTGTCCGCGAGGTGTGCGCTTGTTTGCGGATGTATATCGTAGTGCTGGATTAGGTGCACAGCCGGAGATGCATCCTCTTATTGAGGACGATGCGGTGGGTGGAGGTGAGTGGCTAGTGCTTGTGGTGGTAGCGGCTGGGGATGAAAAGTATGGGGTTGAGGATGTTGAAAAGGTTGCTGGAGCGTGGGCAGAAGGGGAAAGTCGGGTGGTTGTGCGTTATGGGGTTTGGGGAGGGGCAATTGAGATGACATGAAGGTGTTGAACGACTTTAGGTATTCTCAGACTTGGATAATTAACTTGGGAGTATTTTATTTGCTTCGACATGTTAAGGGGCTTTCATCTTCAACACGAGAACATCATTACTTTACTAGAACTCCTCACTTGAGGGCCCGGTCCTAATGCCCCAACAACACACTCCCTAGTAATCGTTGTTACGTTCTGACATTCGTGGAACCATATGAGTCACCTTCGTTGGAGCCGTAGGAGTCCTCATTCTTGCTGCCGTATCCAGACGACTTGTTGCTCGAACCGTATGAGTCTTCGTTACGGCTAGACGAGCCATAGCCCGAAGACTTGTTGCGCGAGCCGTAGGTATCGTCGTTATCCTTGTTGGATGAGCCATAGCCCGAGGATGATTTATTGTTCGAGCCATACGAATCGTCACCATCTTTGTTGCGATTGGACGAGCCATATCCCGACGACTTATTGCTTGAGCCGTGTGAGTCGTCGTTGGTCTCGTTGCGATTGGTCGAACTGAATCCAGTGGATAATTTCTTGTTGGCAGAGTACGAATCTTCGTCACGGTTGGAAGACCCATAGCCAGTGGACGACTTGTTGCTGAACCCATACGAATCCTCGTTGTCCTTGTTGGACGATCCATAGCCAGTGGACGACTTGTTTCCTGAGCCATAAGAATCCTCATCATCTTTCTTGGAAGATCCATATCCGGTGGACGACTTGTTGCCCGAGCCATATGAATCATCGTCATCCCTGTTGCGGTTGGAGGATCCATAGCCGGAGGACTTGTTGCTCGAACCATACGAGTCGTCATTGTCCTTGTTGGAAGAGCCGTAACCAGAGGATGACTTATTGTTGGAGCCATACGAATCCTCGTTGTCCCTATTAGAAGATCCATAGCCCGAAGAAGTTTTATTGCTCGAGCCATACGAGTCCTCATTACTCTTGTTGGATGAGCCATAGCCAGTTGACGACTTATTGCCGGAGCCATACGAATCGCCATCATCCTCACGATTAGACGACCCATAGCCCGAGGTCCTGTTGCTCGAACCATACGAATCTTCGTTGTTCTTGCTCGAAGACCCATAGCCAGAAGACTTGTTCCTGAAGCCATATGAATCTTCGTTATCCCTGTTAGAAGACCCATAACCCGAAGACTTGTTGCCTGAACCATACGAATTATCGTCCTCATTGCGATTGCTCGAGCCATACGAATCCGACTCCCTGTCATTATCCCTATTGTAAGACATGATTATCGCGCGATACGATGATTTCTCAAAAAGAAGACAGCAAAGTAAGTAAATCTCTTATTCTACCTACCAACTCACCTCCACCACCACCACCACCACCACCTCCTCCCCATCTTATACCTTTCTTCCCACCCCGCAATCCCACATGTCACCAAAACAAGCTTACCACCTATGCACCCATTGCTCCTCGCCATCCCCTGCGAAGCTGAACATGACGCACGACCGCAGCGACTAGGCACAAATGCGCAATGGCGCACGTTGTTAAGCAATCTTAGCACCATGGTTGACATGGCCACGCCGCACAGCCACATGCACGCATAGTTCTTTTGCCACACCGGGATGCGTTGCGTCGCGATGTGATTGGCGCGGCACCGGGATACAATTGAAGCTGAAGAAACTGGCCTGGCACGACATTGCCCCTCGGTTGACGTCGTTAGCGAATCGGTGGGCCGTGCCTGGACACGCGATGCGGGGCAGAAGCAAAGGTGCATGGGAGGAAGTGGGTTGATGTCATGAGGGGTTTGTGTGGTATTGGGTGGAGCGAAGCGGACTAGTCAGTGAGTTGATGGGGTCAAGTCCAAGAGAACGAGCAATTGCGCCATTATTCTCATGTATTGGGGAGGGACAGGTGCAAGTGGGAACTAATTGAGCAAGAAAAAGGTACGGTACTATGTACAGCCAGCCGGCGGGCTCTCTCGAAGCTCAAGATTACGTCTCGAGCCATCTATGCATTTCTCTGTTCCGTTTTGCTTTCTACCGCTCTTACCGATCTACCTCGCCGAAGACTAGATCCATGGTTCCGATGAGCGCCACTGCGTCTGCAAGTAAATGTCCTCTTGAGATCTGGTCCATGCAGGCCAAATGTGCGAATCCGGGCGCCCTAATCTTGCACCTGTATGGCCGCTCACTACCGTCTGCGACGACAAAGACACCCATTTCTCCCTTGGGCGCCTCAATGGCGCTATATGTCTCGCCAGGCGGGACGGAGTAGCCCTTGCTGAAAAGCAAGAAGTGGTGAATGAGAGCCTCCATGTTCTCTTTCATGGCGGCACGGGGGGGAGGGGCAATCTTGTAGTCCTCGACCTTGACGGGGCCGGCGGGCATTTGGTTCAGGCACTGGAAGATGATGCGGAGGGACTGGCGGAATTCCTCCATGCGGCACAGATAGCGGTCGTAGCAGTCGCCGTTGACGCCGACGGGGACATCGAACTCGACCTTGTCGTAGGCATCGTAGGGCTGTGACTTTCGGATGTCCCAGGGCACGCCGGACCCTCGAAGCATGACGCCAGAGAAGGAGTAGTTGATGGCCTCGGCAGCCGAGACGATGCCGACGCCCTTTGTTCGGCCGACCCAGATGCGGTTGTCTGTCAACATCTCTTCTGTCTCGTCAATACGGTCACCAAACTGGGTGGCCCACTGGTAGATGTCGTCCAGCAGGCCAATGGGAATGTCCTGCGAAACGCCACCAGGGCGGACGTAGGCAGCATGGAGACGGGCACCTGAGACCCGCTCGTAGAATTCCTGTTCATGTGAGTACGTGGTGGCCTTGGCGCCGTATACAGACGTACCATGAGTTTCTCTCGCTCCTCGAAGCCCCACAAGAAAGGCGTCAGAGCGCCGACATCCATGGCGTGGGACAACACGGACATGAGATGGTTGAGGATTCTGGTGATCTCGCCGAACAGGGTCCTGATGTACTTGGCGCGGTCTGGGATTTCAATGTTGAGCAGCTTCTCGACGGCGAGCGAGAAGCACTGCTCGTTGGTCATCATAGAGACGTAGTCCAGGCGGTCGAAGTAGGGCAGGGCCTGCAGATATGTGCGGTATTCAATGAGTTTCTCTGTGCCGCGGTGCAGCAGCCCGACGTGGGGATCGGCGCGCACAATCTCCTCGCCATTGAGCTCCAGGATGAGGCGCAACACGCCGTGGGCAGCGGGGTGCTGGGGGCCGAAGTTGACGGTGTAGTGCCTGATCTTCCTGCCCTCGGCAACGTCGGCCTCGTCGGCGGCCATGCTCAGGTTCTCGGGGTCATTGGGATCGAGGGGCAGGCCAAAACTCTCGTCGGTGGGCACCATGCGCATCCGCTGGGTCTCCTTGACCTCGTGGGCATATCTGCGAGGCAGGGTAGTGGACAGACACCGCGCAATGGGCCGCGAAGGGAGGGCGGCTGGGCGGCGCTGTGGGCGGGAGGCGTGCAGACACAGCCGCTTCGCCGTGTGGCCGGCGAGGCGCGCAAAGGGGGCGGGCATGGTGCGGTTGCAGTCCTTCTCGTTCAGCCCGGGCGCGGCGTCAGTGCCAGGACGGAGGGCGTGGAGATGGACGGCGTGGCGTGGGAGGGCGGCTCGTCAGCATCGACAATGATGATGGGAGCAGTTTCGCCGTGCTCTGCTGGCTCCGGCCGGACTGCAGTCTTGGCGCGCCGCCCGTCGGTCAAAAAAGTTCGAGGACGCAGCTCTCCCCCGCCCCCAAGACGAATCTGTGTCGCAGCACCGCAACTATGGCCGTACCAAGTGCAGACGAGCTGGCGCGGCGCAAGGTGGCTATGCGATCTGCGTCACATGACTCTGCACATGCTGACTCTGCCACAGAAGCTCAACGTCGGCGTCGAGACGGTGAGCAACCAGGCGTCGACCGACTTCCCTGGCCACTGGCCTGGCGAAGACCACGCATGGAGCCTCGACTACTTTGCCCAGAACTTCGGCGTCCAGTTCCACACCCGCTCGCCCCACGACACCTCCTTCTCCCTCTCCGGCATCGACACCTCTGTCGCCAATGCCTTCCGGCGCATTCTTCTCGCCGAGATCCCCACGCTGGCCATTGAAGATGTCTTCATCTTCCAGAACACGTCTATCATCCAGGACGAGGTGCTCTCCCACCGTCTGGGCCTCATCCCCCTCTGTGGCTCACACGAGGGCTTGCGCTGGATGAAGTGGTTCAAGAAAGCCACCGAGGACGACGAGGGCTCGGGCACGCCCTCCGACTACAACACCGCCATCATGACACTGGACGTCAAGTGCGAGTGGCAGGAGGGTGGCCTAGCGCGCGCCGTCCAGGGCGAGACCGATCCAAACAAGCTATATACTGGCCACAACGTCTATGCGAAGGACATCCAATGGCAACCACTGGGCAAGCAGGTCGACATGTTCCCTGAAAACCAGGGCATCCGAGCCGTAGACCCAAACATCCTCATCGCGAAGATGCGCCCGGGCCAGCACATCCAGTTGAGAGTGTACGCCTCCAAAGGCATTGGACAAGACCACGCCAAATTCTCGCCCGTCGCCACAGCCAGCTATCGCCTCATGCCCACCATCGACATCCTCGACCCCATTGTCGGCGCTGATGCAAAGAAGTTTGCACGATGCTTTCCACGCGGTGTCATCAAACTTGAAACAGTCACACCGGAAGATGCGGAAAAACACCCATCCCTTGCAGGCCAAGAAGGCGAACCAAAAGCCGTGGTCGACGACCCGATGAAAGACACGGTAAGCAGAGAGTGCTTGCGCCACGCCGAGTTCAAGGACAAGGTCAAACTCGGCCGGATACGCGACCATTTTATCTTCCGCATAGAAAGCACAGGCCAATGGGAAAGCGACGAGCTGTTTCTGGAAAGCGTCAAGCTCCTCAAAGTAAAGTGTCAACGAATAAAACGGGGCTTAGACGAATTGACCAAATAGTGGGAAAAGGCATGCATTGCAATGGCGTTTGGACATGGCGTGGAAAGTCACTACCTTGAATCTTGTACAGTCTTGGAGTTATGTCATGGTTAGGACCCGGCCCAATCAAGTATTGATACATTCATATCGCGTCGTGAAAAGCGAAACTACTGATACACACCCAGAAGCAAATCCAATCCATCGACCAGTTTCCCCTAATGCATATACCGAAACCCATACTCGTTTTCCCATCCGGTCGTAATTCATACACCTAACCTAAACACACACACACACACACACACCTCACTCCCCCAGCTCCGCCAACGCCTCATCACAAAGCTTCCTCACACTCCCCGGATCAAACCTCGCCCTCGACATCCTCTTCCCCCTCTCCCTCCTCTCCTTCTTCTCCTCCACACCCCTCCCCCTCGCCTCCCCCTCAGGAAACATAAACCGCACGCCGCCCACCGCAGTCCTCCCCTTCAACCCCCGCACATTGGCCAAATGCGCATGCAACATGTCCAAAAACCCCTCCACATCCGCCTTGACCCGGCACTCCAGCGGCGAACTCGGGCGCGACACGGGCGGCGACGGCGGCGGCAGCGGCGTACCATTATACCGCTGCACCAGCCTGAGCACGCGCGGGCCCGACGGCGACCGCGGCTCCGAGCCCGTCGACGACGTCGAGTCGATGGAGGCGTGGCGCGTTTTCCATGCTGGGAAGGCGGATGATGGCGACAGCGCGGCTATGGCGGCTGTGTAGTGCGTTTCTGCGAGGATGAGCTGGGCGTAGCGGTGTTTGAGCGTGGCTTCGCGGGCGAGGGTGTCGTGGGAGAGTGCAATGTAGAAGTTGAGGTGGGCTGTGTGGATGGGGTGGAGCTGGGGCTGGTTAGTATATATATATATATATGTATATTGTATCATGGGAATAGGAACGCACATTGCCGTGCATCTCAGCGAGTGTTTGTTCGCCGTATTTGGCGCACTGTGCATAGTGTCGGCTTGTATATGCGTCTTTGACGACTTGCATTTTTGCGCGGAGCGCGGTGTAGCTGGCTTGGGCCATGGACGGCGGGCGTGTAGAGAGGAATTGGGGGAGGGAGGGGGGGGGGGGGGGGGGGGGGAAAAGGGGGGGGGGGGGGGGGGGGGGGGGGGGTGGGGGTGGGGTTTGGGGGGTGGGGGGGGGGGGGTTGTGGGGGGGGGGATTGAGGAGGGTGGAGATGGCGGTCGAGGGCGGGTGTGGGTTTGGGTGTTGCGGCATATTGGTTGCGAATTTCG